>APFE030740245.1:32500-38937 GCA_000404065.3 Pinus taeda | reverse complement strand
GCCACAGAGGCGCCACAGAAGGCGCAGTGCGGAGACGCCACAGAGGCGCCACAGAAGGTGCAGTGCGGAGACGCCACAGAGGCGCCATAGAAGGCGCAGTGCGAAGAAGCCACAGAGGCGCCACAGAAGGCGCAATGCGGAGACGCCACAGAGGCGCCACAGAAGGCGCAGTGCGGAGACGCCACAAAGGCGCCATAGAAGGTGCAGTGCGGAGACACCACAGAGGCGCCACAGAAGACACAGTGCGGAGACGCCACAGAGGCGCCACAGAAGGCGCAGTGCAGAGGCACCACAGGAGACGCCACAGAGGTACCACCGAAGGCGCAGTGTGGAGGCGCCACAGAAGGCACAGCTGCGAAGGTGCGCGGCGCCACAGAAGGTGAAGTGCGTAGCGACGTAGGCCAGAGAAAAGGAAATTGCGTATCTATCTTAAGATATTTTGTTGAATGATTATTTTTGTTGATAAGGTGTTCTGGGTTTAGTTTACTGTTATTGTGGATCTGGTTATCTGGGTGACTTACTGGTACTTGATGATCAATTGATGTTTATGGATCCAGTTTGAAATTTAGAAAGTAGGTCCTTGAAAGAAAAGAAGTAGGGGTTGTAGCTCCCTTCCAGAGAGACTGGAAAACGAGAGAGAGGTAAGCTCTCTGCAGGTTGCAGCCTGCGTACTGGTAAAGGACTGCCCAGTACAAGACCATTGTAAAAAGGAGTTCTAATTGAAAGAAGATAGAGAAGTATGCAGTAGGTGGTTTTCACCACATTGGTTTTCCACCTATATTGGTGTTCTTTGATGTGACTGTCTGTTTTCTTGCTCATTATTTTATGGTACTGATATGCAAAAATAATTCAAAGTGTAAATAAGGAATATTTGTTAAAAGAACTAGATAATACTGATTCACCCCCCCTCTCAGTATTATTTTCAACACTAAGGAGATCATGGAAAATATTGGATTGAGTATGACCCAAGAATACCATGATCTGTAAACTCTTAACTCTCATTGAGTTAAATGTTTAGGGGTTATTAAAGACCTAGTATTTTTTCTGTCTCAAGTCCCTGTTAAAATCCTTGTTATGGATATAGTAGTGGTTGATCTTCCCCTAACTATGGGATGATTCTCTCAAGGAGTTGGGGTTACAAACTTGGTGGGTCACTGCGGTTAGATCTTTCATATGCAACCATTCCCATGTTTAGAGGAGGTACTTAATGGCTTTATAGAGAATCTATACGTACTTATACCATTAGCTAAGAATATAATCCTGAAAGTTCTCTCGTTTATACTATTTAAGAGAATATGGGAAATTTTGTGTTCTCTGTTTCGGATAAGGAACAATTTTATCTTAATGAAAAAGATAGTCCCCTAACTTTCCCTTTAGATACCAACACACTTTGGAAAATGTACCTTGATGGCACTTCCTCCAGAGCTGGATTTGGAGCAAGCATTGTCCTAATCCCTCCTTCTCAGAAAAACTCCTCATTTTCCTTTAAATTAAAATTTGAAATGACAAGTAATATTGCGGAGTATGAAGCACTCCTCCTTGGATTAGAGACCAGATGCAAACTAAAAATAAAGAATTTATTAGTATATGACGACTCCAAGATGGTGACCAAACAAGTAATAAACAAGTCCCAAGCTAAGCATCCCCGTTTGCATGCTTATAGAAACCAAGTTTGGGATGTGGTTGATAATTTTTTCTTAGCTATTAATTTCGCTACTGTTCCTCATGAACATAATTATTTAGCCAATGCTTTGGCTGTCACAACGACCACTTTTTCCCCTCCTACTAGACTTAAAATTAAGTTCTAAATAGAGGTTCTCTATAGACCTCCAATACTTGACAATGTCAAACATTGGCAGGTATTTAAAGATGAGCAAGAGATTAAGAGTTTCATCCAATTGATTGGAGAATACTCAAACCAATTTATTGACGAAGATGAGGATGCCAACGTGGCACAAACCAACGTTCCCCATTTCAAGCCAAAAATCAGTGAACATGGTGTAATTCAACTGAAAAATAATCATATTCATAGAGGGTTGATCCCTCTGGAAAATATTTTTTATCGTTGTTGGGAACGGGTCCCCTGGGGTTAATTTTGGGGTTAAAAGCCTAAGTTTGTGGGCTAAAGGCCCAAGTTTTTTGTAAAGAATGTAAAGTCTCTACATTTTGTGGCCGCAGAGCATGAAGATGTAAGTAGTAGAAAAGGGTTTCCACCCTTAGTTTATATGGTTGTGTCGGCTTGATGAGATTCGCCCTTGGTCCGCGGACCATGGGATTGTATAAAAGGGAGTCTTAAAAGAGTCTAAGGTAGCTAAGTCACAAGTTTTTGGTAGAGTACTGAGTAATTTTATGTGTCTATCAGAGCTAAGAGAAAAGAGTCTTAGCATAGGAAGAGGATTTGCAGCTGAGTGGGTAGAGGCTTAGGGTAGAAGTCCACAGCTGAGTGCGCAGACCCCTACAGCTATGTCCGTGTTGGGTTGTGTTATATTCTTTCCATGACTAGCCCACGTAGTTAACAAGGGGGTTAGAAGGGGGGTGGAGCCCCCCCCTAGTTGCGTCGATTGCATAGCGGGGGGAGTCACAGGGGGTTTGAGGGGTGCAAGTAACCCCTCTCTATGGGGTCCGAGGCAACGCCCAGGAAAATTTTGTTTTTGGACCCTATATTAGGTTGGGCGGACCTACCTATGGTTTTGTGCATGATTTTTCGCACATGGTTTTGGACGCGATGGTTTTCGGTCCATGGTTTTGGATACAATGGTTTTCGGTCCATGATATTAGATGCTTTGGCATGTATAAATATGTATTGTAACATTGAAAGGAACATAATGAAAAAAATCAAGTTGGTAGTCCCAGTTTTGGGATCCAGGGGAAACTCTCTGTGTATATGTGTTTTATGTGTTATGCTCTCACATTGTTTATTTTCTGTGTTTTAGAATTCATATGCATGTAATTTCTATATGAGGTTAAAACCTATAGTGCGTAGGGTAGTCAGAGTTTGTACTGAAAATATGGATTATTAATAAAGAGAAGTATTCTGGAACTATTTGTGTATGTGTTATTTTACTTCTATTATGAATGTGTGATTATGTTATGTTGACTACTACGGTTATGAATTAATTCTATATTGATGCACGAATCTATGTAATTTACTTTGTCATATGAATGCAAGTAAGAATATCTATTTACGCAAAGATAATTGTAATCCATGTTAAAGTTAACCGATACTTAAGAAAATGTGAGTAAACACAGAAGTAAGAGTGATTACAAAGGCGCGTAACTGCCTGATCTATCATTTAGGGTCCGTGAAGGACGATTGAAGACTTTTGTTGAGGCTTCAAGGATGAATAAGAGAAGTAATTTGACAAACCCTAAAGGGCTTATCAGTCTGCACGAAGGAAGGGTTAGGGAAAATAACTGACATCACAACCATCTCAGTGTATGGAAACTTGGTTCCTGCACCCCCCCCATACTATTTCGAGTGAGACATCAACCTGTGCTTTGCAAATTGATGCCAAACGGGCCAGTAGTGTAGGGATTTTCTTGGCTACTTAACGCTGAACCTCGGCCAGGGCCCATCAAGCCAACAATCATAATGATGATGTATCCACTCTAACCCTTAAACCTCCTAATGTTTAGGTGGAATCGGTTGACATTTCTACTACTTCTTAGAAGAAGTTAATTAATTTGTCCAACTCCCTTCACAACATACACAGGAACAATACGTCCAACTCCTCCCAATGTATACCAATGTTTTTTCTTGGTCATATAATGACCTCAAGGCTTACAATCAGAGTATCATAGAACATCACATCCCTTTAAAGGAGGGAGTCAAGCCCTTTAAGCAAAAACTTAGAAAAATTAATCCTCTCTTGCTTCCCTCTATTGAGAGAGAGATTAAAAAGATATTAGATGCGAAAAAAGTTGTTCCCCTATGCTACTCCACTTGGGTGGCTAAATTAGTGCATGTCAAAAAGAAAAATAGAGAAATTCAACTATGTGTGGACTTTGGAAATCTAAATAGGGTGTCCTTAAAGGATAATTACCCCCTTCAAAAAATGGATACGATCCTGCAGTGAGCACTCGGTGCAGCTGACATATCCATGATGGATGGATTTCTAGTTATAATCAGATAGTTCTTCATAAGGATGTAATGTACAAAATCACTTTCACTACTCCATGGGGTACGTTTATGTACCAGAAAATGATTTTCGGTCTGATGAATGTCAGGGCCACTTTTAAAAGGGCCATGGATATCTCCTTTGCAAATGAAAGGGATAGATTTATAGTCGTCTATTTAGATGACATGACTATTTTTTCTTTGAATGATGAAAAACATCTCAGGAATTTGGAGCCTATTTTCTAGAAGTGCTGACGATTTAGCCTCTCTTTGAATCCAAAAAATCCTTCTTTGTGGTGGCTGAAGGGAAGTTGCTAGGACACATAGTATCCAAAATCTATGCTAAGATGGATCTTGAAAGGGTACAGGCCATTCAAACCATTTCCCTTCCATGCACCAAGAAGGAAGTTTAGGCATTCTAAGGGAAAATATTTTTTAAAAATTTATCACTAATTTCGTTGAAATAGTTAAGAACATTAATCACATGCTTAAAAAGGGAAACGATGTTACATGGGACAAAGAATCTAGATACTCCTTTTAGAGAATTAAGAAAGCTATAATGGTATCCCCTATTGTAATGAGTCCTGATTATGTGGAAGATTTTATAATTTTCCCTTTCGCTTCTAAACATATCATTTTTGCAATATTATTGCATAAAAACCAAGATAGGTATGAGCTACCTATCACCTTTTTTAGTAAATCCCAACAAAATGTTGAATTAAAATATAATATCATAGATAAGGAAGTGTATTCCCTAGTTAAAACACTTAAACCCTTTAGGGAGTATATTTTACTTGCTAATTCAATAGTATATATACCTCATCCCACTATGAGAGATATACTCCTCCAGCATGATATAAAGGGAAAAAGGGAAAGTGGATTGCCAAGATGTAGGAGTATGATTTAGAATTGAAACCAATCAAAATGGTTAAAGGGAAAGGGTTAGCTAAACTACTAACGGAAGCAAATTTTAACGCACTTCACATTAATTTACTTTCTCTTGCAAGCTCAGTAGCAGAAGATGGAGTTCAACAGGATAAGCAGTCAAGGTTACTGCTACCTTTGTCAGATCCTGCTACCATTAACCCCAATTTTTTATGAACGGAATGGTATAAGGACATCATTAGTTACCTTAAAATGATGAAGTTGCTGAGCTCCTTGAGAAAATATGCAAAATTTTCTATTAATTTAAAAGTAATTAATTACTGTATTATAAATGGAAATTTGTACTAGAAAGATCTAGTAGGTGTTCT
The DNA here is from genome assembly GCA_000404065.3 of Pinus taeda. Lineage (NCBI taxonomy): Eukaryota > Viridiplantae > Streptophyta > Pinopsida > Pinales > Pinaceae > Pinus > Pinus taeda. The sequence continues at coordinate 33,567 of APFE030740245.1, read as the reverse complement.
TTTAAATTGTGTTCCCCCTTCACAAGTAGATTATCTAACAACTCTTCACCATGATGGCATGTGTGGTGGCCACTATGCTTGGTGGGCTATGACCCATAATATTCTGAGAAGTGGCGTCTATTGGCCTACCCTTTTCAGTGATGTTAGTAAAAAGGTAAGATCCTACAACCAATGCCAGATCTTTGCTAGAAAGAAAAACATGGATGCTCTACCCCTTACACCTATAATAGCTGAGACACATTTTCAACAGTGGGGGTTTGATTTTATCAGAGAAATCCACCCCCCATCCAGTGGTCAAGACTGCTGTATTATTACTACCACTGACTATTTTACCAAATGGGTGGAGGCTTCAACTTTAAGAAAGACCAACGATAAGGTTGTAATGGAATTTTTGACTGAAAACATTTTATCTCATTTCATCTACCCTAGAAATATTATAACAAATAATTGTAAGCCTTTCTGTTCTATCGCTTTTCAAAATTTATGCGACAATTTCAAAGTAAAGTTGGGACATTCAACAGCTTATTACCCATAGGGCAATGGACTTGTTGAATCTACCAACACAAATATTTTCAAAATTCTTCAATAATCATTACACTCTAAAAAGTGCAACTGGCATGTAGGGCTCAAATATGTTGTTTGGGAAGATAGGATAAGCACCAAAAAATAAATTGGTACTTCTCCATTCCAATTGGTTTATGGTTTAGATGTCGTATTTCCTTTATACCTAGGTAGACAAGTTATGAAAATCCTACATGTTTTAAATGAAGAGCCCAATGACCTCCAAAGAAGGATCAATCAAATGATCCAGCTTCAAGAGGAAAGGGAGTTGGTTTTCCAAAGGATTAACCAGCACAAGCTAAAATTAAAAAGGATTTTGACAAGCGAGCTAAGGATAGAACTTTTGTCCCTGGGGAGTGGGTCCTCAAATGGGATAAGAGAAGCAAAGAGCCGAGTAAGCACATGAAATTTGACAACCTCTGGTTAGGGCCCTTTGTTATCAATAAGGTCGATGGTGAAAATTATTTTTATTTAAAAAAACTGAAGGAGAAGAGGGCGGTTGTGCA
>APFE030740245.1:0-27500 GCA_000404065.3 Pinus taeda | reverse complement strand
GTATATGCACGTGAGCTCAATGAAGAAGAGTAGCATATGGCTTTTTCACCATGGTATTCTAAATACCAGGGGTTCTTACCATGGTATTGGCCCATAGTAATGAGCACGAAAAAGAATATTTATCTCGTCAAAGAATACCATCGACATTACTATGGTTTTGACCCGTGGTATTGAAAATGGCTAAAACTATATAAGGAGGTGAAGAACAAGTGTTATGCGGTGCAAGTAATGGAAATCTTATGAAGAGTTAGATCAAAAGGAAATATGCATGTTATGGGTTTTTGATGCTTTGCTTGATCTAAACTAAGTATGCACCTGAGAGTTTGATGATGGATGAGATCCAATAGATCTGAAATAAATATGCACTAATGAATACAATGATGGATTAGGATCATGTGACCTAAAATGACTTTTCATTGTATGATCTGCTCATGGATTGACTAGATCAAAGTATTGATGCATGTTTTTATCTTTGAATATTATGATTTGAGTCTTTTTGAAGCTCTAATCAGCTACACAATTTTAGGACAAAATTTGTAGATCTATACGTTGGTTGGTCCCGAGAAAAGTGTGTATACATGCAGGTTGGACTCTACAAAGTAGCGTATACAAAGTAAGGGTTTCTACTCATAAATGACTAATCAATATTATCAATGTTGCTACTTCTCTGTTGTCTAACAATGATGTCCTCGTGATTTATCTGGGTTAAATGATAATGTCTGAAGTTGACTATGGTTATGAATAGTGCTAATATTACTTGTTGATTGTGATTGAAGATCATGTTAAGTTCTGTGATTGGTTCAGATTATTACAGTAGATATGAGTATGACTCAGTGTTCTTTTTTGAATTGTAGTCAAGTTTTCAGTTTTCTGTATTTTAAGATCTATACTCGAGTTTCTCTACTGAAAAGTGTGTATGCACATAGGTTACCTTAAGTGAAGTAGCATATGAATTTTGGCATTTGATTGATCATCACTGTAGTTGATTCTGTGTGATGCAATATTTTGGGGTTAGTTTTGTGTACTGGTTACAATGATCTAAATGTTCCTTTGATTGGTTGAATTTTGATTAAGTATTGGTTGATTAGGTTTTGAGTGAATGGTTGATTCAGTTGTATCATAAATTGATGATTAGGTGATTCAGTTGTGTCATATGTTTTAGTGATTAATTGATTCAGTTGTGTCAGAAGTTCCAATGATTGGTTGATTAAAAATTGATGATTGTGTTTGAGTTATGTTAGAGATTGATTATTTGGTTTCAGTGATTGATTGATTCATATGTGTCATAGATGGATGATAGTGTTACAGTGATGAGTTATAGTTTGATTTTTTATATTGATCTTAAGTGTTGATAATGGGTCTGGCCTAAAAGTTTGATGAAACATGGCCTACAAGTTATGATGTATTGAAGCAAGTGGATCTAGTGTGAAAATTTATGAAACGTGGTCCATGGAGGATGCTGAGGTTTGGAGCCATTAGTGAGGAAGTCAAAGCTTCTTTCTAGTAGTAGTTGGTGATTAGATCAAGGGATTGGAGCTCCCTTCTAGTAGCAGCTGGAGAATGAGTGAACATCGTAATCTTCTGCAGGTTAGTGCCTACGTACTAGTACAAGTTTACACAAGTACAAGAACCAGGCGGTAGTAGCTCTCTTCCAGTAGGAGTTGGAGAATGAACAAAGGTTGTAGCCTTCTGTAGGTGGGTGCCTATGCACTGCTATGAGTTTGCATGAGTACAATATTGTAAACATTATTTTCTTTATATTAAAAAGAAGACAGAGACGACAGCAGTAGGTGGTTTTTTTATTTCCCGCATTGAGTTTCCACCTTAAATCCTGGGGTTCTTGTGTGTTGCTTATGTCTTAGAGTTTATTTTGTTCTTACATCACACGGTTAATTTTTATCTAATTTTTATTAAAGTACTGATGCACTGGCTAAATACCAACATTTGCTGAATTAAATGAATCATAAGTTTACTCAATGTACACTAATTGTCTTAATAATTGTTGTGTACACACATGAGTTCCTTTCAGTTAGTTGCATATATAAATCTGAATATGAAATGAAAAAGTTATTGATTTGAAAATACTAATTCACCCCCCCTTTCGGTATTTTTCCCAACAATTGGTATTAGAGCAGGTCCTTTGGCAGAATCTTGATCACTTCAAGGAGATTTGCTGAGACAATGGGAAAGAAGCAAAAGAAGAAAAAAACTCAAAAGAAGAAAACATCTCAAAGAAACAGTGACAATGTTAGAGACGATTGGCTGTTAGGTGGAAGGAAATATTTAGATTCATAATCACCTCAGAATGAAGATGAACAAGCAAACGGATTATCAGGTATTGATTGTTGGTCCTCTGGTGATACCTCTCTCTATTCATGCAATATTGAAGACAATGAATGTGACAGTGAAACCACTGAATTCTCTGTTATGGGTGAAAGGGAAATAAATCTAATTGAAGTAGAAGTTAAAAGGCTCATAGATAAAATTAGAGATCAACAAGATCTATTTGATAAAAGGGAATGTACCTACAGAGAAGAGTTTACTAGGTTAAAAACTCAGTTGGAGGAAGGAAACATCATAAGGAAGTAGTACAAGGAAAAGTAAGATCAATGTCAAAGGTTGTAGGATGAAGTGACATCATTGAGAAATGAAGTGAATTTAAAGCATACAACAACCAAGGAACTTAAAGAAAAAACCAATTAATGTGAAGATCTTGAAGGTGAGATCGTCTCTCTAAAACAAGATCTTGAGAAATCAAATAAGTAGAATGAAGAACTACTTCAAGCATTTTAAGAATAAGAAAATGAGATTCTCAAATTAAAAAAACAAGTGGAAGAAGGAACAAAAGTTGAAGAAATCATGAAGAAGCAGTATCTAGAAAAAGAAAAGCAATATCAGGTTGAGGTAAATATCCAAAAAGGTAAATTAGAAGAAAAGGATAAACTTTCACAATTTCAAGATAGTACTAATATTTTGGATAATATTATTAGTAGTCAAAGGCCTCCTACCATCAAATCTAGTCTTAGTTTTCATGAAATTGTTAAAGGTAAATCTAGCTCACAAACTGAGGTAAGGAATTCTAATGAAAAATCTGAAATGCTCAACAAGGAGATAAGAAGTCAACCCCATCAACAACCAAGGAAAGAAAGTATTCAAAGAAAATTATTTACTACTAACTAGACAAGTATTAATCGATTGTTTCCTCTAATCAATAATGTTGAATGTTCTATATATCATAATTTTGGACATGTTACAGCCAGATGTAGAAGTAGAATGTTTCAAGCTAATAACCATCTCATAGAAAGATCATTATCTTCCAAGTAATTTAAGGGATATTCGTTTTCTTGCAATATGTTTGGTCACAAATACATTGATTTCTATAAAAGGAATATGAAACATATAATATGTTATGCTTGTAACAAGTTTGGGCATGTAGAAAAAGAATGCAGGAACAACTCTATAGATCTCCATAGAAAATATGGTAAGCAACAAAATAAGAACATTGATATTAGAAAAGATGAAAAATATGGATCCACCAATCAGAAAGAAAAGGAAGATCAGATAAGGTGTGGTCTTTCTCTCTGCTCATTCGAAGACAAAGATGATAGTGGATGTTCTCATCATATGATTGGAGACAAGAGTAAAATGGAGTCTTTGATGAAAAACCATCATCATAATGGTATTCTTGGAACTGATGTTTCAACAAAAGTTCTAGGGCTAGGTATAGTTAGAAAAGACTTTGGGGGAACTAAATGTATGAAATTTCAATATTCCACTTTTCATATGTGAATCTTATGAAGAGAAGTCACGTATATATGTGAGTTCGAGAATGCACAGTCGCGTATATGTTGGTTTGATGAAGAAACAATGGGACATACTCATAAAAAGGGTCTAATATGGTTCAATTGTCAATTGTTTGATGAACAAATAGTGGAACATACTCAGAAAAAGGGTCAATTGTCAATTGTCTTTTCAGTTTTGATGGATGATGATTATAGTCTGTTGATAATATTTAGAAGTGTTTTTTTCCCTCATAAGTTGATTATGAATTGATGTATAACTGGTTGATGATGATGCCTTGATGATTCTTACTAATATATGAAATGATCAGATCTAACAATGAATAGTTTGCACAAGTTTATGGGGAGCATTGGCTATGCTTATAATAATGCATTGTTGGAATTATGTTTTCTTAAAAGTCCTTGGTATGTAATGATGATTATCATGAAGATGATGCTTATGTTGCTGAAATGTTTAAATGATGCATCATGCTATGCTGTGGTCATGAGTTTCCTATGATGAAATCATAGATGATACTTATATTTCTTGAGCCACATAGTTGTTTTGATGCTTCTGATCATATTTATGGATGATTCAGATATGCATATAGTACATATGTTATGTTGCTTACATTGTGATCTTCATAAGTTCAAGGAGAAGAACAAAGCCTAAGTACATAACTTCATTATTTGATGATGATAAGTGTTACTCATTTATTTTATGCTGCTGTCATAATGCCTTCAAAGTTGCATAAATTTTATATGGTGCAGTTATGGATGAGGATTGTTTCTTTTGATGGTATCAAGAAAGTTTGACAAATGACTGTGAGCTCATGGTTTTCTTATCTTATTGATGAGAAGATAGATACGTATTTCTATATCTATGATGGATACATGGATGATTACTTAAATTTCACATTGGTAAATAATGTTGGTTGGACAAGAGAATGGTGTTATTGCAGGTTTCCTGAAGACATAGCTATTTGAAGATATGGCACATGCTTAGTTGATTCATGGAAGGTTATACATAAGGCTTTTTTCTACTAAGAAAAAAGGAGCAAGTTGATATTGATAAGGTCAAGAGGATGAGTTGATATCTATATGTGGCATACTTAGTCACACGTTAATGATATTAAAGTTACATTGTCTTATCTTGTGAATTGATGATGGACATATACATGTTGTTGTTCTTGATGCTGCTGACTGATGCTTATGGTATAGATCATATATGGTGTATGATAGTTGTTGATAACTATCATGATCTTTCTTAGGTCTTTGGGTTTTTTTAGAAATGTCATATATATATCATTTGACGTAAAGGTCATGTAAATATCTATGATGTAATAATTGTCATATTCAGTCATGTATGGACTTTTGAGATCATTTCAAATAGATATCCCCACTTGGTTTGGAGATTGATGTAAGTATGGTTCCTTGGTGACAGCAAGGTCATACTCAGTTGAGTCATAGAGTCTTGTATTTCATTTTACATCCGTGAGAGATTTTGGCATGTGCTCAGGGGAAGGAATATCAGAGAATTCAGCATGTGCTCAGGGGAAGGAAGATCAGAGAATTCAGCATGTGCTCAAGGGGAGCATGATCAGTATATGAAAGTCCTCATTTAGCATTGGTCAACCCTTTGCCCTTGATGTCAAAGGGGGAGAGTAGCTTGATCTTTTGAAAAGCTTGGTGCTTGGTTTGATGTTAATTACAAGTTGTGGTGAACAAACACCAAAGTGGTTGGCATCAAGTCCAAAGGGGTATATTGTTGGTGTTATGATGCATGTGTTGTCCTTGATGTCAACTCACTTGTAACAGAACAAGTATATGATAACTAGATGGATCCATAGGTCAATTCAAATGAGATAGAATGATGGAACAGAATACCAGATGGAAACCTACCTAATGAGTTGTCCTTGATGACAACCTATTTGATGAAATGGAATCCTAATTGATAATTTGTCTCTTGATATACTTGTTAAAGGTATAAACAAGATGTGTTTATAGATGTGATAGAATGCATGGAAGTTATGTTGACAAATGTGATAGAATGCATGGAAGTTTAGAGGAATCAGTTTAGAGGAATGATAAAATTGGAAGTTCAAGAATTATATGCAAGTTCTGTTAAGCCAAGTCACGTATGCACGTGATTTCAGTGAAGAAAAGTAGCGTATGGGTTTTGCACCATGTTATTCTAAATACCAAAGGTTATTTCCATGGTATTTTCCCATAGTAATGAGTGTGAAAAAGAATATTGATCCCGTCAAAGAATACCATCAGCATAACTATGGTTTTTACCTGTGGTATTGAAAAAGGGTAAAACTATATAAGGGGGTGAAGATCAGAGTGCTATGTGGTGCAAGTAATGGAAATGTTATGAAGAGTTAGATCAAAAGAAAATATGCATTTTATGGGTTTTTGATGATTTACTTGACCTAAACTAAGTATTCACATGAGAGTTTGATGGTGGATGAGATCCAATAGATGTGAAATAACTATGCACTAATGAATATAATAATGGATCAAGATAATGAGACCTGAAATGAATTTTCATTGTATGATATGCTCGTGGATTGACTAGATCAAAGTACTGATGCATGTTTCTATCTTTGAATATTATGATCTCAGTCTTTCTGAAGTTCAGAAGAGCTGCACAATTTTAGGATAAAATTTCCAGATCTATGCACTGGTTGGTCTCGGGAAAAGTGCATATACATGTGGGTTAGACTCTACAAAGTAGCATATACAAAGTAAGGGTTTCTTCTCATAAATTAGTAATCAATCTAATCAGTGCTACTATTTATCTATTGTCTGTCAATAATGTCCTCATAATTGATGTCGGTTAAATGATAATGTCTAAGGCAGATTTGATTGAATGATGAAGTTGAATGTGGTTATGAATACTGATAAGGTTACTAGCTAATTGTCATTGAAGATCAGGTTCAGTTCTATGATTGGTTGAGAGTACTGCAGTAGATCTAAATATGACTCAATATTCTTTTTAGAATTGCAATAGTCAAGTTTCCATCTTTTTGTATTTTAAGATCTATATGCGAGTTTCTCTACTGAAAAGTGTGTATGCACGCAAGTTGCATTAAGTGAAGTAGCGTATGCATTTTGGCATTTGAATGATAAATACTACAGTTGATTCTATGTGTTGATGCAATATTCTCGGGTTAGTTCTGTGTACTGGTTACAGTGATCTGACTATTCCAGTTAATTGATTGAATTTTGATTAAGTGTTGGTTAATTGGTTTTTGAGTTTATGGTTGATTCAATTGTATTAGAAATTGATGATTGGGTGATTCAGTTGTGTCATATGTTTTAGTGATTCATTGATTCAGTTGTGTCATAAGTTCCAGTGATTGGTTGATTCAGAAATTGATGATTGGGTTTCAGTTATGTCAGTGATTGATGATTGGATTTCATTTATTAATTGATTCAGTTGTGTCACAGATGGATGACTATGTTAAAGTGATGAGTTACAATTTGATTTTTGATATTGATCTTAAGAGTTGATAATGGGTCCAATTTGAAAATTTGATGAAACATGGCCTACAAGTTATGATGTATTGGAGCAGGTGGATCTAATATGAAAATTTATGAAACATGGTCCATGCAGGATGGTAAGGGTTGGATCCTTTAGTGAGGAAGTTGAAGATTCCTGCTAGTAGTAGTTGGTGATCGGATCAAGGGGTTGGAGATCCCTTCCAGTAGCAGCTGGAGAATTAGTGAAGGTTGTATCCTTCTGCAGGTTAGTGCCTACATACTAGTACAAGTTTATGCAAGTACAGGAACCAGGGGGTAGGAGCTCTCTTCTAGTAGGAGCTGGAGAATGAAAGAAGGTTGTAGCCTTTTGCAGGTGGGTGCCTACATACTGGTATGAGTTTGCACCAGTACAAGATTACAATTTTTTTTTATTTATATTAAAAGGAAGACAAAGATGACAAGAACTGGTGGTTTTTTTCCTGCATTGGATTTCCACTTTAAATCTTGTTGTTCATGTGTATTTCTTATGTGTGATGGTTTATTTTGTTCTTACAACACATGGTTATTGTTTATCTATTTTTTTTAAAGTACTGATGCATTGGCTAAAGACCAACATATGATGAATTAACTGAATCATAAGTTTACTGGATGTATGCTAGTTGTCTTAATAACACTCATGTACACACTTGAGTTCCTTTCAATAAAGTCGTGTATAGAAATCTGAATATGAAATGAAAAAATTATTGATTTGAAAATATTGATTCAGCCTCCCCTCTCAGTATTTTTCCGAACACTTAAGACTAACATAAAGGTTATCCTAGCCTAAACTAAGAATTATTCTAACTTAAACCTAATATATTATGTTAAAGAAATGTTATTGTTATCCCTATGACACTTTGTTAGGTTAATACTAATTGTTAATCCTAAAATAAAACTATGTTAAATATATAACTATATTAATCTAAATCCTATACTAAGTCAATTTCTATTAATTGTTTTTTAATGTTTTATAAATATAATATAATATATAATACTAACCAACCATATATTACAATACTATAATAGTATTACTATACTAATATGATAACATATAATTCTATAAATATATTACCTTATCTAAATATATCTATCCTAATTCCATATTAATACAATTAATTTTTTTAAAGAATGTTATTACTATAATATTATTAATATTTATAGAAAATTATATATTACAGAACAATGGAACACATAAAAAAAGTTATGAAATATAAACACATAAAACACATAAAACAAGAGATACACAGATATACTTGGTTCACCCAATTTGGGCTATGTTGACGGAGAAACAACCTATCCTTCCTTTTATATTATCCAGCAAAATGAAGAGATACAAACTGCAGTAGATCCGATGTAATTCCTCTTTGCTCTCACACAATATCCTCTCTCTTTCTCGCTCAGAATACACATCTACATAGCTGCAATACAATTCCCTCATATATAGCGAGGGTTTTCCTTCTAGGGAAAATTACCCTAAATTAAACATAACTTCTACCGTCAGATTTCTACGTAATGAACAACCCAGATTGACTATGGCCCATGGACCCCCTTTGTAGTGCAAATAATGGGCAACGTTGCTACCACATTACAAAATGGGGTCCAATGTGGTGATACCTCTAAATAAAGAAGATAATCAGGCTACACACCCAACAATTTCCCACTTGTAGACTAATTATAGAAAATCCACCATTGCTTCATTTACTGGAAAACGACTCCACTTTGGACCTGGCTATTTCTCATCCTCATCATCATCCTTGGAGAATAATTGAAATCAAGCAGAATCTTAGTTTCTCCCTGTTACAACTTTTGTTAACATATCTGCAGGATTCTGGCTAGTGTGTATCTTTTCTAGCTTCAACTGTCCATGTTCCAACACTGACCAGATGAAATGGTACTTGAGCTATATATGTTTAGTCTTGGAATGAAATGCAAAGTTCTTTGCAAGATTTATGGGACTCTGGTTGTCACTGTATAACTTGCCCAACTCCTATTGCTTACCCAATTCATCCAGAAACCTTTGTAACCAAATCATTTCTTTACTAGCCTCTGTAGTAGCAACATACTCTGCTTCTGTCGTTGAGAGTGCAACAACACTTTGCATTTATGAAACCAAATTGATAGTTGTTCCACCTACAGTAAACACATACCCTGTGGTGCTCCTCTTGTTATCTCTATCACCTGCCATATCTGAATCAGCATATCCCTGTAGAACAATGTTTGAAACACCAAATCATAATGCTTGATTTGTGGTACCTCTCAAATACCTAAGAATCCACTTCACCATAATCCAATGTTATTTTCCTGGATTGTTCATGTACCTTTTTACAACTCCCCCTACATGTGCAATATCAGGCCTTGTGAATACCATTGCATACATTAAGCTTCCAACTGTTGGTTCATATGGAAATTTAGACATATAAACCATTTCTTCCCCAGTCTTGGGACACACCTCCTTACTTAGTTTTAAATGACTAGCCAAAGGTATACTAACTAGTTTTGCATTGTCCATATTAAATCTTTTCAACACCTTTTGCATGTACTCAGTTTGAGACAGTGTTAATTTGCGATTCTTCTTGTCTCTAGTTATGCTCATACCAAGGAATTGTTTTGCAGCACCCAAATCCTTCATTGCAAATGAATTTGCTAATTTTATTTTGATCACATTATTTCCTGCATGTTAGAACCTACAACAATCATGTCATCAACATACAATATTAATATAATATAGCTTCCATAATTTTTCCTTTTGAGATAAAAATAATGATCAGAGTGACATCTAGTATAACCTTGTTCAAACATAAACCTGTCAAATTTTAGATACCATTGTCTTGGAGCCTGTTTTAAGCCATACAAGATCTTCTTCAACCTATACACTAGTTTGTCCTTCCCTTTTACCTCATATCCTTGTGGCTGTTGCATATATATCTCTTCCTCCAAATCCTCATGAACAAATTGAAGTCTTTTTAACAACAAGAGAAAATATCTCATCAAAATCTATACCCTTTTTCTGTGCAAACCCCTTCACCACAAGTCTAGATTTATACTTTTTTCTACCTCCATCTTCTTCCTTCAACCTGTAAACCCATTTATTCTGTAATGTTGTTTTACGTACAGGTAACTTGACTAAGTCCCAAGTCTGGTTATGTACTAAGGAGTCCATCTCTTCTTTCATGGCTTGCTCCCACTTCTTCCTAGTTTCTGCCTGCACTGCTTCTTCATAACATTCTGGTTCACTAGAATCATTCAATAATACATAATATAATGAAGGCGAATATCATTCAGGGGGTCTACTTATCCTAGTAGATCTTCTAATACCTCTTTCAGGTGTTAGAGGTTCTTGTTGTTGTTTTTGTTGTTGTTCTAGCTGTTGATCATTATGATTTTCAGGCACCTTCACTTTTTTTGTGATCTCATCAAGCATTATGTATTCTCTGTTTTCTTTTTCCTCTTTATTTTCCTTCATCTGATCCTTATACAAAACATTTTAATTGAATATGACATCTATGCTCCTAATGATTTTGTGTTTTTCATAATCATAAAAGTGATAACCGAAATCATTAACACCATATCCAATAAAGGTACATTTCTTTAATTTTGCCTCAATATTTGTTCTATTTTCTTTATTAATGTGGACAAAGGCTTCACAACCAAAAGTCTTTAAAAATGAGTAATTTACCTTTTTACCTGTCCATGTGTCCTCTGGAATACCACCATCCAAGGAATTTGAAGGCCCTTTTTCTTTACATACAAATTAGTATCTATAGCTTCTACAAAAAATTGTAAAGGAAATCCTACATGCAATCTCATGCACCTTGCATGCTCCATGATTGTCTTGTTCATCCTTTCTGACACACTGTTTTCTTGTGGAGTTCCTGGAACTACCTTCTCTCTATGAATTCCATTCTCTGAACAATACCTATCAAACTCTTTGTTGCAATATTCACTTCCATTGTCTGATTTGAGACACTTCAACCTTTTTCTTATCTCATTTTCAAGAAAAGGTTTCCATTTCTTGAAAGTATCAATACATCAGATTTATTCTAAATACAATAAATCCAGGTTTTTCTAGTTGCATCATCAATAACAATAACATAATAATGAGAGCCACCGAGAGATGATACGTGAGTAGGTCCCCATACATCTATATGCACAAGCTATTTTTTCGCTCTTCTTTTCTTTCTCAACTTTGAGGAATCTCACTCTCTTTTGTTTTCCATAAACATAATTCTCACAAAATTCAAAATAAGAATGCTTCAAACCTGGCAACAAATTTCTTGAGTCAAGAATCTGCATCCCCTTCTCACTCATGTGCCCAAGCCTATGATGGCACAATTTTGTATCTTCTCCTATAGAGGTTGAAGCATTAACAATCCTATAGAGGTTGAAGCATTAACAGAATTATAAATACCATTTCATAAATACAATGTACCAACCTTTTCTTCGTTTTCTATTACCAAGGCTCCTTTAGTGACCTTCCAGGTTTTATCTGTAAAATTAGTTACATAGCCTTCACCTCCCAACTTCCCTGTTGAAATTAGATTTTTCTTCAGATCTGGAACATGCCTTACCTCCTTCAACAACCATTGATTTCCATTATGTTGTTTTATGAAAATTGTACCCATTCCAATGATTTTATAGGGTTTATTATCACCCATTCAAACCTATCCAAAATCTCCTTGAACATAATCATAAAAATGTTTCCTATCAGGTGTGGCATGGAATGAGGCCCTTGAATATACCACCTGGACATCAATAATATTTTCTAATGAAATAATCAAAGCATCTTGCAACACATCACCTGTCACATTCGCTTCATGATTGTTTTCTTGTTGCACATCTCCTTCTTTTCCCTTCCGAGACTTGCAGTATTTCTTCAAGTGTCCTTTCTTCCCACATTTCCAGCACACTATCCCTGATCTAGACCTAGATCTACCTTTCCTTGACTTACTGCAATATCTTAGGCTCTTTCCTCTTTCCATTTTTCTTCCCCTAGTCTCTATAGTCAAAGCATTAACTGATGTCTCATAGGAGATTTTTCATTTCATTTCCTCACTAAGGATTGCATCGACAATATCATCAAAATTTGAAGTACTAGATCTAGAGACAAAGTTACTAATGACCATAAATAAACTATTCCAACTTTTTAGCAATGAACATAGAAATAACAGATCCCTAACTTCATCATCAAAAGTTACCCCTACAGAACATAACTAACTAGTAACTATATTAAATTCATTTAAATGATTAGCAACAGATCCACCTTCTGACATCTTCATATTAAATAAACGCTTCATAAGAAATACCTTATTTGAGGCTAAGGATTTTTCATATAGTTTGGCAAATGCCACCATTAACCCCTCTGTTGTTGTTTCCTTTTAAATATTAAAGGCTATCGATGCTACTCAGCATAACCATCTTGTTCCAAGTGCCTTTCTATCAAGAATATCCCATTCCATGTCTGCCATACTCTTCGACTTGTTTTTCTTTCTGTTCAATGGTAGGTACATATCATTCTGATACAAATAATCTTCCATCTGCATCTTCCACAACTCGTAGTTTTGGCCGTCAAATTTTTTGACCCTAAACCTACATTCTTCTGCCATTGCTCCCACTCGAACCAAGAAACCTTCTCTCTTGTGAGTTTATCAGCCAAATAGACCTTCGGCTCTGATACCAGTTGTTAGAAAATTATATATTACAAAGCAATGGAACACATAAAATATTTCAGAAAAATAAACACAAAAAACACATAAAACAAGAGAGACATATATATATGTAGTTCACCCAATTTTGGCTACGCCCATGGAGAAACAATGAGTCCTTCCATTTATATTAGCCAACAAAATGAAGAGATACAACCTACAATAGGTCTGTTGTAATTCCCTCTTCACTCTCACACAATCTCCTATCTCTTTGTCACTCAGAATACACATCTACATAGCTGCAATACAATTCCCTCATATATAGCGAGGGGTTGCCTTCTAGGGAAAAATAAACCCTAAATTAAACATAACTTCTACCATCAAATTTCTGCCTAATGAATGGCCCAGATTGACTACGACCCCTGGACCCCCCTTGCAGCGCAAATAACGGGCAACATTGCTGCCACATTACGAAATGGGGTCCAATCCAACGATACCTATGAATAAAGAAGATAATCAGGCTCCAGACCCAACAAATATTAGTTTTAATATTAATTATTCTAATTCAACCCAAACAATATATGTGACTCTAATACATAATTTACCTAAATGTATCTATACTATAATTATTACCATCTCTTTTAAGTCCCTAAAATACTAGTGATTCCCCCATTACTATTGTCATTGTATCCCCTTATTGTTATTGTTGTTCCCCTGCTATCCCCACATTGTTATTATTGTGCCCCATAGAAGCTCACTATTGTTATTTTTATGCCCTTGTATTATTATTGTTATGTTGGCTTTGATTATATTATGACCCCTTAGACTCCTATATATAGAAAGGAGGTTTTTTCATTTGAATCATCCAAGAATTTATAATTTGTGTGATGTAAAGGAGGTTTCCCCCTCAAAGAGACTTATTTTGAAGTCATTTATCTATCTTTTCTTCTAATTTGTGACCTAGTTGCATAACATTTGGTATCAGAGGTTTGGATTCTAGGGTTTCACTGCTCCAAATAGGTCATCATGGAATTTTTGCTATAATGTTTTTTATATGATGTTTTAAAACCTAAAACAAAAACCCATTTGATCCAATCCAAGAATTTATAATTTGTGTGATGTAAAGGAGGTTTCCCCCTCAAAGAGACTTATTTTGAAGTCATTTATCTATCTTTTCTTTTGTTTTGTGACCTAGTTGCATAACATTTGGTATCAGAGGTTTGGATTCTAGGGTTTCGCTGCTCCAAATAGGTCATCGTGGAATTTTTTCTATAATGTTTTTTATATGATGTTTTAGAACATAAACCAAAAACCAATTTGATCCAAAATATTGATGACCCTCAACTCTGAATTTCATAGCTTGTCTCACTATATTTGCGGAGATATGATACAAGGAAGTTATGGCTTTTGAAGGATCCTGAATTACATCCCAAACAAGTGACATTGGGAAAATTGTCATAACATTCTCCGTAAGTATCAGATTGAAATTTTGTAAGAAGGTACAGAAAGAGGACAAGCTGTAGTTTTATGCATATCGTTTTTAGCTCCGAAGGTTGAAACAGAGACATGTTGAACTTCGTACAAGTTCACTCTACTGAAAAAGTGTATAAGGAGGTCATCTTGGGAGATTGGGCATAACTCTTTCTTGTGGAATCCAATTTCGATTAGACTAGTGGCATTGGAAAGAGAACTCAAACAGCTACCACATTTTGCAATTTTACACTTTGGAGATCCGAAATTTTAGAGATACAACATATTCAATATTAAGCTCCTACAAATAAAAAAAAGAATAATGTGTGTAGTCATTTTAAAATTTTGCATAAGCTTTGTTTGAAAAATTAGTTTGAAGTGATTAAAAAGGAATAGTGAATAAAATTATCATTAGTTGATGCCCTGGAGAAGGAAAATGGAAACACCTAGTAAACAGCCCGAAATATCTACTATGACACATGAAGAAGAGGAAGAAATGCAACATGATATATCAAAATTATGAGACCAAGTGCAACAAATTTCTCTCTCACAAAATGTAACAGAAGCTAAGATGGATGATTTGAAGAATGGCATCAATGGTATGAAAGACAACATTGAAGATTGGAAGGTTGGAAGCAAGGTTTGACAAAGTTGCTACAATAAAGGCTTCCTAATTGCAAAAAGGTAGTAGAGAAAACTCATAATGAGAACAAAAGAAATGTTAATCATGATTCAAAGAATGAAAACATTGAAGATTTAAAGAAATATGTGGAAGGTTTGAAGGATGGTTTGACAAAGTTGCTACAAGAAATTCTTCCTAATGGTGAAAAGGTAGTAGAGGAAATTCATGATGAGAATAAAACAAATGTTAATCATGATTTCATAGACTCTAACATTGGAATAAAGATCCACCACATTCCAAAGATTAATAAGTGGAAGTTTGATGGAAAGGATCCTGTAACATGGATACTACAGATGGAACAATATTTCAATCTCCATAATGTGAAAAACACACAAAAGGTACCCATTGCAACTTTATATTTGGAACCCAATCAGTTTGTATGGTATCTATGGCTTTTCTATCATTAAAAAATTGTCACTTGGTAAATTTTTAAGGATGAAATAATAGCACATTATGAGGATACAAAGAGAAACACATTCTTTAGCCAATTGATAAATCTCAAACAAAAGGGTTCAATGGTGGAGCAAATTGAGGATTTCCAAAATTTCAATATAAGGGTAAATGAGATTCCAAAGGAGCAAAGGATTGATGTGTTGATAGGGACTTTAAAGGGTAACATCCAACATAATGTTCACCTTTGGGAACCCAATTCATTGGAGAAGGCATTCAGGTTGGCAAGACAAATTGAAAGAAAAATTATGGCAACAAGAAAGCCTACCACTCACAACTATAAAGATGGAAAAATTCCTTCCCCTAACCTTCCACAACCTACAAGGTTGACACCACAACAATTGGAAGAAAAAATAGCAAAGGGGCTTTGTTATAGTTGTGATAGAAGATACACCAAAGGTCATAAATGTTCTCAAAAGAAATTATTTTAGATAGATTGTGAAGAGGAGGAAGAAAAGGAACAAGAAACATCAAAACATTGGGATATACATCACGAATCAAACCTAGAGAAATAAGAAATGAATCCAACCATATCTTGTAATGCATTGGCATGAATTAATACTCTTCAAACTCTCAAGATAGAAGGACATATCAAGAAGAAAAAGCTAATAGTATTGATTGATTCGGGTGGTACCCATAATTTTATTCATTGTAAAATAACCAAGGAATTGAATTGCTTCCTATATCCAGCACCAGAGTTTCAAGTGATGATTGCAAGTGGAGGAACCATAAATTTCTCTGGAAAGTGCTATAATATCAAGCTATCACTGGGATAATATGTATTGAATAGTCCTATATTTTCTATTCCAATGGGTGGCGTTGATATTGTACTAGGAGTCCATTAGATACAATCTTTGGGTATGATAGCTTTTAATTTTCAAGAAATTTTCATGAAATTTTGTTGGGAAGGAAAGGAAGTTGAATTAAGGGCTATCAGAGGGAAACTGAGAAAGATAATCACCTCTAACAGCATGACAAAACTTCTAAAGAAAAACAAACGGGGCGTAATTGCAGAATTATGTTCACTAGAAGTTCCCACATTGAAATCATCTATTTCTCCATATCTCCAAAAATTCTTGGATGATCATCCCAAGGTGTTTGAGAATCCCAAAGGCATCCCACCTATTTGTGATCATGATCATGTTATTCATTTGATTCTAGGAAGTGTTCCTTCAAACATTAGGCCTTACAGATATCCCTGTGCCCAAAAGAGTGAAATTGAACATATGGTTGCAGAAATGCTAGAGGTTGGTATAATTCAACCTAGTCAAAGTTCTTTCTCTGCTCCAATAGTATTGGTGCACAAGAAGGATGGATCATGGCGTATGTGTCTGAATTATAGGGAGCTTAAAAAGCTCACTATTAAAGATAAATTTCCCATTCCTTTCATTGATGAATTACATGGAGAAATTTACTTCACAAAGTTGGATCTTCATTCAGGATATCACCAAATCAAAATGAAGACTGAAGGCATTTTGAAAACAACATTTAGAACTCATGAGGGTCATTATGAATTTTTGGTCATGCCTTTTGGCCTTACTAATGCACCTTCTACATTTCAAGGTTTGATGAATTCCATTTTCAAACCCTTCCTTAAGAAATTGTGTTAGTATTTTTTGATGATATACTAATCTACAACAAGTCTTGGAAGGATCATGTTCAACATGTTGACAGGGTGCTCAAACTATTGGAGGAGAAACAATTAAATCAAACACCTCCAAATTTTTCTTTGGAGTAAAAGAGGTGGAATATTTGGGTCATATTGTATCTCATGAAGGTGTTAAGGTAGACCCTAGCAAAATGAAAGCCATTAAGGAATGGAAAATCCCACACCCATAAAGAATCTGTGAGGATTTCTCAGGTTGACAGGGTATTATTTCAAGTTTGTTAAGATTTATGGGAAAATAGCAGCTCCTCTAACAAAATTCCTAAAGAAAGATGGGTTTTCTTGGACTGCAGAAGTAATGAAGGCCTTTGAATATCTTAAAGAGGCGATGTGCCAAGCACTGGTCTTAGCTACGCCAGACTTCACAAAAACCTTTATTGTGGAATGTGATGCCTCGAGAAATGGAATTTGCATTTTTTTAATACAAGAAGGAAGACCCACTTCTTTTGAAATTCATCCAATAAAAAGAAAGTATTTACACAAAGCTATTTATGAGAAGGAAATGCTGGAAATACTACATGCACTTAAGAAATGGCGACCTTACAAGATTGGAAGACACTTCATGGTAAAAATGGATCATGATAGTCTTAAATACTTTTTAGAATAAATATTGTCTTCAAAAGAGAAGAAAGAATGGGTCACAAAGATGTTGGATTATGAATTTGAAATCATGTATAAAAAAGGGAAGAAAAATGTTCTTGCGGATGCACCCTCAAGAAAGGATGAGGATGTGAAAGCATTGCTTTGTGCCATATCTATCATCCAAGCAGATTGGATAAAAAAAGCAAGGGATGAATGTGTTAGGGTCCAATAATTTATAGGATCTCAAGGTGATTGAGTATTTCATAGTTCGGAGATTTCAAATTGTTCATAGATTCCAATATTCAATTGATTTCACAAAAAAGAAAAAAAGAAAAAAGAAAAAAGAAATATATATATATATAATATATATATATATATATATATAATATATATATATATATATAATATATATATATATATAATTATATATACTATATATATATATATATATATATAATATATATGAAAAGAGGGTATATAAAAACAAGAAAAAAGAAATGCCAAATGTTGTTCCAATCATACATTCTAAGCATGATTAAACAAATTTCAATTTATGTTGATAGGTTAGAAAATAAAGATCTGCCAAACAGTTTGATCTTCGAAAATGAGTGGGTAGGTAGAAATAAAATTGGTCCAACTATTTAATCTAGACCAAGGGGAGAAATAAGTGATAGAGATGGTTAGAATTTAAAAAGAAGAAAGAGATAAAAAGAGAAAGGGTCTGCAAATCCAAGTGCACCCTACAAATGAAAAATAAAAAATGCTAGATTAGTGGAATAAGGGTACGTAGACTGAAGAAAATTCAAGGAAAGAGAAAGACATGGAAATTTCTTTCAAATATTGGAAGACATATCCCAATGTTTTCCTAAGGTTGGAAGAAATACCCTATTGTTTTTCTAAAGTCAGAGGAAGAAATAAAAAATGAGGGGTCTATATTGTTTTAATATCATTACCCCTTAACTTTACTCTATACCCATATTTGCCTATAGTCCGCACCGCTCATTTATTCCCTACCCCACCACACACTCACATGTCACAACCCATCTAATCTACACAACATCTATCACCACATCCCCGCTCATTCCATCTGATCCTATGGCCCTTGTTCTTTTCCAGCCCCCCCTCACCCTCCGAAAGTTAATCCTACGGGGGGGTGTCCAAAGTCAGTGGTTTCCAACTGCTTACATGTCGGGCCTCACGAGTTTGCACCCCCCCTCTCATACCACTTACCACTCTCAAGCCCCCTCGAAAAGTGGTTTACCACGGTACTCAAACCACTCTGTCATATGATCATTGTCGCTCCCACCACCTCATGATGCAAACCTGTCCCATCCACCCTATCACCTCCTTTCTACCGTTAAGTAATCAATGGGTTGGACCGTTAGCCAACGGACCCGCACCAAGTCAAGCCAATCCAACGACATCATTCCAAATCTATAAAAGCGCCAGTTCACGCCATTTTTTGAATTTTAACTATTGTTTTCTGCTATAAGGTGAAAATTACATTCAATCATACATAGAGAGTGCGCAGTGCAGAAAACGAATAACAATGCAGTTGTACGAGGATTTATTTTCTATAGTGATAACATTTCCCTTTCTTGAATCCCGAGTCTGATTAATCCCTTTTCTTTCTCCCTCACTAAATTCCCATTTCTTCTTATCCCCTTCTATTACAAATTCATCATAGGATAACTTTCAGAGAACAATTTCAGAGAAGAAAGCCATGGCACCAAAGAAAAAGGAACCAGAAGTATTTAATCCAATGGTGCACCCACCATTGGATTTGGATCACCTGCAACTTGTAGACAGGGATTTCAAGATCCATGAAATACTCTCAGAGTTTGATTTGTTTGACATATATTATTGGTGGGAGGACAAATTTGTAGAGGAGATGGATGACATAGGCCTTTAGGACACTAATATGCCTTTTTATATTTTTCCTAAATCACATAGTTGTCCAGAACTGATAAGCAAATGTCATTCATGTTATAATCCAGAACAAAGGGCAGTGATGGCCCCAACAGGAAATATTTTGATTACAATTGATGCCAAGTCAATTATACAGATGATGCAGGCCCAATTTATTAAAGTAACTACTCTCTTTTCCCATGAGGTCCTCACTGAAATGTATCAAAAGCTTGATTTTTCTAAGAGAGCCAAAACATTAGAAATTTTCATGATTGAGAGCACACCTCTTCCAAGCAAGAATCTGCCTTATGTCACTTTTCTTTCCTATTTACTTGGTTATTATTCAAATCAATGGCTTGATGAAGCTATCATAGCTTTATTGTCTATTTTGTCAACGGGAATCCAAGCCCTCTATCCTCTTCAATTTCAGCGAATTTTTAGCAGATGTCATTCATAAGAAGCTTGTTAATTTCTTCACAGATGAAGTGTTTCATTATTCATCAGTATTGGTGTATATGTTTGTGTATTTTCAAGCATGCAGGTTCTAGTTTGTAGTGAGAAAAATGAATGGAGAAGGTGAACCCAAATCAATGATATTCTGGACAACATTGGTGATGAGAGACCAAAAAGATTTCAGCTATAAGACATTTGTGGAGATGTTTATTCATCTAGCAATGAGCCTCCTTAGTGGGACTGCAGAACCTAGGATCAATGAAGATATAAGGAGAATTATGCAGTTGTCATGTCAAGCCAGAACAGGTGATTGGTACTTGTACCAAAATTACATTGAATTAAGAGTGTATGGCTATGAGTTGGCCCCATACAAGCTGCCAAAGTTCCTCCCCATGAGGATCTTTGCACTGGAATACATTAGACAAATGATTAATGTAAATGAAGTGAATTTTGTATCAGCTAATAAAAAGTCCCAGTTCAGGATCAAATCTCAAATTGGTCCCTTCATTTGTAACAACAGAGCAACAGGGGAGGAGGCTAATAGAAGACTGAAGGAAATGAATTTTACCCACAGTTTCACATGGTTATATGACCCATGGGGTATCATTTCCAAGAAGAGGATAGAAAACAAGTCAACAACATATATCCACACTCAAAGGCCTGAGATTGAAATATACATGAATCAGATTGAGTGGATGCCTCATACATTGCAGGAGGCCGAAGAACAAGTGATCTCTTCTTCCAGTACATAGACTCCAAGACAGTAGGAAAAAAAACTACTGAAGATAGGACTAAAAAAGGAAAAGAACAAGAACAAGGAATAACAGGGAAAATATCTAGAGAAGATCAGTCACCAGAGACTGATACTTCTATGAAGGAATTTAGGTTGAAATACAGGAAGAAGCCTCAAAAAAATATGGACATAGACAAAGGACCACAACAACAAATAGTGATCAACATAATTGACATTCAAGATTCATCTCCAGCTGGAGGAAAATAGTTTCCTGCCACTCCGATTTCAAAAAGGCAGCAGTCTCTTCAAATGTCCTCATCCACAAATGTGGCTGGAGAAAAAGAAGAGACAGTCTTTGATACATTCAAAGAGATATAAATCATAAATGTGGTACTAAAACGGAGCACCTATGCTCAGTTTTGGAAGTAGAGTGCAACTACACAAGGCAGACTTCTCTCTGCCTTTGATTCAGAAAATGAAAAAATGCATATGGCATTTTTGGAAGCGTAGATAGCAGAGCCTAAAACCCCAACAGATTACAGGCAAAATTTTTTGAGTTTGATACCAAAAATGTCCACCCAATTGATCAACTATAAATGCACAAGAAAATAGGTGAAATGATCTCATCCACTCTAACCAACACTTCTATTAACTTGTTCAAAATTCAGGTGGCTCTATCAAACACTCAATCCCAATTGAAGATGGAAAGGATTTCATCAAATTCAAAGGACAATAAAATTAAGTCTTTGGAAGACTTGGTAGTGAAGATTGCGTATGATCCCTCATATATAAAAGTAGTTGAAGAAGTAATAAAGAAATAAGAGATAGATATTGCAGCTTTGAAGAAGTAGCTCAAGATGCCTGCTACACATGATCCACTGACCAAGGAGATAGAGGAAACAGAAAGCAAAAAGGATTATATGATGAAATTAATAGTGGAGAAGTCTCTACAAATCAAACAAATGGAAGTAGAGATGGAAAAAATGGTGCAAGAGAAAGAAAAGGCAACAAAGATGGCCATCACAACAATGGAAGCCCTTCCCATAACTACTCCAGCAAGTAGAAACACAGGAGCAGGAAGCAGTACAGAACAACTGGCTAGATCATTAGAAGGCATGAATCTGCAAACTAAGGGGATAAAAAGACAGGAAACCCAAGTCATTGTGCTGCAATATCAAATCAAAAGAGCTGAAATAAATCACTTGGTGGAAATGCACAGGGAAAAAGCATTAATTGAAGCACTACAAAAATCATAAGAAGAATCATCTATTGGAAACACTCTAGGGAGAGTTAAGGATATTATTTGGCACAATATAATAAATGGTATGAATGAAATTTGGCCTAGCATCCAAATTATCTTTGAGAAAAAAGAATTAGTGGAGAAGGCTAGAGAAGCCATTTCAACTACCAATGTAGAATTAGGAGGCATGCTAGCAAAAACTAACAAGATAATCAAATTTTTGAATGTAAGGAAAAATCATGAGATGGAAGAGTTAGGAGTGGTAGATAGAACAGAGAATATACTACAAGTCAAGAAGGTGCTGACAAAGAAGAGCTTAAATGTGTAGCTAGAAGAAAAATGTCAAGTTCTGGAACTGATAGTCAACAGGTTCTTTAAAAAAATGCAGTGTTTACATTAGAATGGTCTCCCTTCTCTGTTCATCATAAATGAAAAACTCATGGACAGAGGGGATTGTGTCAAGAAAATCTAGGGCATAGCCACAGATGCTGCAAATGTTTCCAACATCAAAGGAAGCATAATAGGAAAGACATTGCTCGAAGCTATCAACAACTTAATTTACATTGAGCACGAAGTGAAGCACGTATTTCTAGTCAAACCGACATTTGCTAAGCACACTGAGGTTGACAAAATATACAGAAGATTAACTAAAATCAAAGTTCTAATTGAGGAAGCGTGGAGTGAGCTATGTGATTATCAGGAGGAAAGAGACAAGGATGATTAGAGTGCCAACACAGACCTGAGTCAATACCAACCACATCAGTAGAACACTACAGTCAAATTAATATTTCAAGCAACAACATCCCTAAAAAGAGGACCACCTATCCCAGTTTTCTCAGCGTGGCCACTTCACGGTTACATTAGTCATTTTTCTTTTCATTGTAATAAATAATATATTGCCAAGTGTATAAGGAAAATCATTATGGTTTTTTTGTTTAAATACTCCATGTATTGGGAGTATTAGGGGTTGGACCCAAGTCATAGAAACTATCTTTTTTGTTTGGAGCTTTGTAATTTTCAAGCTAGAGCATCAATAAAAAGGACTGTTTGCAAGATACTTGACCTATTTTGACCTGGTGATGTCTTTATGTCTATGTTGAATGTATCTCTATTTATCCATTCATGCATCTTTGATTCTTATTGTAAAGCAGAAATTATAGTTTAAGATATGTTGTTGGAGCACCTTACTACTATCTGTGTTTACAATATTAATGTTTCCTCTGAAGTATGATTAAAAAATACTTAAGCTCTTTTTAATCCTAACTGATATCATTTTTTTGTCATTCCATTTCTCACTCTACTTCTAAGATCTAGTAAAGACAGCTAGCTTGCCTTGTAAATGCTCTGGAAAATTGATGTTACCACCCAGCCTATGACCCCATAGCCCAATGAAAAATATTTAAGGATGATCTTCCCCATCCAAATGAACAAACAAATAATCAAATCAAGCAATCTCTTTATTTTTAATATCTAGCATAATACACTCAACACTGAAATCAAAGTTAAATCATAAATATACAGAGAGATTCCTCTCTAAGTCTAGGAAGGCTAGGTCCTTGGCTCATAAGTGGTTTGATGTATCTTTTGTGACTTTTGTCTTACCAATCTTCAAAATCACAGAACGATAACATAGTGGTGACCATACTGGGGACCTATTGAAAATTTATCCTTTCATTCAAATTCTGAGTACCCAATTAAATAGCTTTGTATGATATTATAACTCCTAAGATTGGTTTATCTTTTGTTTTTATATATTCAATCTATTTGTGTGTTAGATCTGAACACTGGATGCTAAAAGAATCTCTACTAGATCCCATCCATATCCAAATCCTCCTACCATAGTGGACAATCATAAAAAGATCTTAAGGAAAACTCCTAGAACTGAGAGTCAGACAAGCAGTAGATTTCTTCACCAATCCAACTCACTTCCTGAAAACATTGTACCTTCCAAGATATCCAATTTGATTTACACTTTGAACAAGGCTTATTCAGGACTAAATCAGAGAATTGGAAAGATCATATTATCTTTGATCCATCAATATTACCCAAAAGCCCAGTGAGAGAACTTTCTTCATAAACTGAATAAGATATTCAGCTCCTACAACATTTTGACACACTTAAAGATCTAGTGACAGATCTCACCTCAGAAATTGATGATGCTTACCTTTAACAGTCAGTAGAATTAACTAATTTAAACCTAGCAGCTTCCTCCTTCACATCTCAACCTCCATATATTTAGTCACCAAGTCCTACTACCTCCATAATTCCTACCCCTTCTCTCATTCTTCAACATAAGGTTGCTCAAATTCCTTTAATCTCATTCCCACCTAGTACTAGTCCAACTTCATCCACTGTTCAAATTCCTTCATCCACCATTCAACTTCCTTCAAGTGGTCCTCCACCACCACCAATCATGGCTGCCAGGTATGCTCCTTTGGTGTTTCTAGCCCCCTTGGCTAATATGCCACAAGACTATTAGTCCAAAATAATAACATTTAATGGGACATTTCCTTTAACAACCCAACAACATGTGGACAAAATGAATGATTGTTTTGGCCTACATGAGGTAGACGACGAAAGTATTAAGCTCAAAATGTTTTCTCAAAGTTTAGGAGGAGAAGTCAAAAAATGGTTTAAGTCTTTGCCTGCAAATAGTATAAATGATCTCCCTGCATTCCACCAAAACATCCTTAATAGATTGGAAGTCAAGAAGAACCCTTTACTAATTCTATCAAAATATGAAAATATTAAAAGGGAGGTAGGTGACAGTGTACAGGATTATTGTGCTAGGTTCAACAATACCTGTAATGCAATACCTTTAAATATTAAACCACCCCAGGATTTAGCCTTGATACAGATATGTCTTACCATCTTAGGGAAAGAAATTCTCCAACACTAGAAGCAATTCAAAGAGATTCTGTGAGTGTAGATGCCAATTTACAAGCTAAAATTTCCAGGATGAGAACTAAAAGACAAGCGATTTATAAGGAAGAAGCTTCAACTTTTGTAACAGAAACCAAAATTGATTCCTTAGTAAGGACTATGGAAAGAATGATGGAGGGAATAAGTATAAATGATAGGAATGTTCCTAGGGAGAATCCACCTATCCAACAAAACCCAAATCCAAACCCTAGGAGAAACACTCCACAAATCAGACAAAGAGATCAAAAGAGGCCCAAATCAACAAATTAGGCCACCATTTCAAGAAAATTATGCTGATGAAGGGGTAAGTGTAGTTGAAGAAGTTAAGGAAAATCAGATTAATTTAATGGGAACTGTTATCACTCCAGGAAACTCACCTAGGTTGTAGCTCGGAGATGCTTGGTAACATACAATCTTCAATATTGTTCTTTGAACTATTGGAATGGATGATGGTTTGGATCAAGCCAGATAACCGTTTCAACTCTGTTTTTACTCAAGACATGCATGAACACCCTCAGATTTACAAGGCTTTAGACCACTAATGCTCAATAGTTTGTAGATTCAATGGATAGATGGAGAATACCGACTGTACGAACAAATGCATATATAAGAACATATGAATGGCCAGCTATAGGAAGTAAATGAAGCTTGCAAATCTAATTTATCAATGTAGAGATAAGATGACAATTATCTGGCATTAGACATAGAAGAAACATGATCAACCTGTTTAAGCGCAAGCTTAGAACAGAAGAGAAAATGGACATTGAACATATAACAACAAAAGAAGCTTATATTTCTAGACTGAATATGAGAAGCTTGAGTAGCAAAGTATCAACAGTCTCCAGAAGTTGAACCTTTGTTACATTTAACTCTCAGCCATTTATAGGCCCTTTACAATGCTCCTGATCTCTCAAAGGCTTGGAGTGTCTTAATCTATCCTCTCTAGTTTTTCAACCACTTGATTCCATGACGAGGCATGCATGGGCTCAAAGGTTTCTTCTTCAAATGGAAGAATACCTACATTCTGGTGTTTTGTTGTGCTGGCAGGGAGCTCTCTCATGTCAGAGCTGCCCCATGATCTCTTTGGGTTGATTCAGCTGTGTTGCGCGGTGCTTTTTCCCTTTCCATCCTCTGTCTGCTGGCAACTGTTTCCTAGTTGAATCCTTCTTCTGGCATGTAGATATTATTGTATAATGCCTCTAAGGATGGCAACTGCCTATATCGTAACCGAATGGGTTTTCGGCCTTTAAAATCCCTTCAATCGGCCCCTTTCTGTTAACACAGAGGAATGTTGTAATATTGTGGAATTCGGCCATGCTCTTTTTATTTCGGACTTAAAAAGTCCTTAAACCGTCCATTCCTTTATCGGGCCCATCTTTACCACTATCACAAATCGCAAGCGGCTTGGTCCCTTACTTCCCTTTTTATTTTTGGAATATGTTTAAAAAACACTGAAAATACATGAAAAATTGGCTTTAGCAGACCTGAAAAATTATATATTTTCATTCCCGAACCCTTTTAGGTCCGAGTCTTATCACATCGACGCTGCCCCAAGGTTCCCTTTGTATTTCATTAAATAATGAAAAACTATGAAAATGCATTAAAAACAGAGTTTTTGTGGACTTCAAATTTTATGAAATATCATATATATAACCGTTGGGTCCGGTTAATCGCATCGAGCATATGCTTGCATAACAGCCCCACTCCATGGTGTTTCCCTGATTGTGATCCACCGATGCGATCGTCAGAGATCACTGATCAGGGGTGTCTTCCGCCTAACCTTAAGTCCTCCTTTGTGTTTGGCTGATTGCGATTTGCGAATAGATCTAGGTCGTTGATTGGCCAGATTTGACGGTTGTTGTGCATCATCTTTGTGTATGCCTTTGGTACTTGGGTTTTTCACTGTTTTTGAGTGTTTTAGCCTCCCAATAGTGCATTTCCGCCATGCTAAGGGTTCTTCTCCTGCGCTGGTTTTGATCTTTGAATGATCCTTAAGAAAATTTTGATGCTTTCGGTAGTGTTTTGGATCCATTTTTGGGCCATTTTCCAACAAGGCTAACACTAGCTCCTTTGGGGGATGAAAGCTTCCCTATGAGGTTTTAAGAACTGCAGAACAATGCCTTTCCTGTAAAAAAAAAAATCAAATCTTCCTCCTAGTGTTCTATTGGGCATGGAGTCTATTTTGCAATGAAATAAAAACCGGAAAAACCATATTTACAATATGAAGGCCTTAAAGCCTTAAACGAAATAAAGTTTCAAAAACCGCCCATTGATTGAGCCATCAAAAACATCTCTGTTAGAAAATTATATATTACGGAGCAATGGAACACATAAAATACTGCAGAAATATAAACAGAGAAAACGCACAAAACAAGAGAGACACAAATATACGTGGTTCACCCAGTTTGGGCTACGTCCACCTCGAACAGCCAGTCCTTCCTTTCT
>APFE030740240.1:0-16123 GCA_000404065.3 Pinus taeda | reverse complement strand
CATTAAGTTGCTGTAAGACTGCTGAAATAGGAAATCTGCACTGGCACCATGTTTTTACCTTTGCTTAGGCCAGTGAAATGCCATAAACCATGCTTTCTGCAACCCCATTTACCTACCCACTCTATTGCCTAGCATTTTTTGTTACTCCAAGGAGGGTGCACTTAGACTTGCAAACCCTTTTGTGTCTTTTTCTTTTCCTTTGGCTTTTTCTTTTGATTTTCTATCTAAAACTACCCTTATTTCTTCCAAGGCCCCAGATTAAGTAGTTGGGAACCTTCATTCTCTACCTATCTACTTTACCTGCCAAGATTGAGCTGTTTGGACAGATTTCTTTCTCTAATCTACAACAAAAATTGAAACATGGCATGACCCAGCTTAGGTTGTTGGATCACCCATTCAGAAGTAGGGCAGCATCAACCAAATGTAAGTATATTTCTTCCACAAGAATATGAGATCTTTGTATCACCAAATTAGATCATATTGGCACTTCCCCTGCCAATCATGAAAAATGAAACCTATTGGTATAGGTAGCTAACACTATATACAACCTCTCCCCAATAATGCCTTTGTTTTAATATATGAGAGTGTATTTTTTTCAAACATTACCATTAGAAGTGCAATTTCTTATAGTATATTGTCCACAAAGTATATTTTTTATTTAGTACACAAATTTAAAATTCATTCATTGATATCTATTATTGGATTAGCTTTATCAGAAAAAGAGAACTATCCTCAATGGTCATTGTTAGGCATGGAATCCCCCCAAGGCATGTTTTGGTGCTCAAAGCCCAAGTTTTGACTGAATCTTATTGTAAAGCTCTGCGAATTGCAGCCGCGGGGCACGAAACTATGATAGAGTTAGAGGGTTGTCTGCCCTAGTTTTGTAATGTAGTGTGAGCGCGATAAACCTACCCATGGTTCGTGGACCATGGGATTGTATAAATAGAGCAAGGCTCTAAGTGTAAAAAGGGAGAAAAAGAAGTAGGCAAAAGTATAAGTGATTAAGTCACAAGTTGAAGTGTGTATTTGGGTCGTAGAGTAGGAGAAGGCTCTGCAGGTCGTAAATAGTTTGCAGCTGAGTGCGTGCGCCCCTACAGCTGAGTGTGCAGGGTGAAGTGGAGTCTATAACTCTTGAAGGAATTAATAAAAATAAGTTTTGTTATAATTCTGTGTATCTCGTCTTGGGTTAATGAATGATTGATATAATTTGCAAATATACTATTATTTTACTATGCGCACCTGCATGAATGGTTTATATTGTTAAGTATGCGTAAAGCACTCAAGTAGGCAAAGCTAATTAACTAATGTTGGAATACCAGTAAGGTCTTGGGTAATAATAAAGAGCAAGATGTTTAGCGTGTGGGTAGGCCTGCGTGGGGCTGCGAAGTATGAGAAAGTGCACGAAGAAACTTACGTGTAGGGTCAAACCGCAAACTAGGTGAACTCCTCACACATCTCAAGGGTGTCGAAACTTGGTTCTAGCACCCTCTGATACTACTTCGAGTGAGACCCCATTCCGTGCTTCTCGGACTGTTGCTGAAAGGCCGAGTAGTTCAAGGATTTGTTTGGCTAACTTATCTCTAAACCAGGGTTAGGCCCCAATAAGCCAACAAATGGTTCTGTTGCCAAGACCAGGATTTGCATAGAGATGTCTGATGTCTTATCACTCAAATCTCACAAAGAAATATATTGAAGAGTGGTTGGGCAGAAAGATTCACGAGTTTGTGGCACAGGAAAATAAGAATCTGTGATTATCAATGGAAGAGTGGTTAGATTGCTACTTATATACGAAAATCCATGAAATTTTCTTTATGTCCTTCCCCTCTGAGTTGTATGAGTGAGTCTCGAAGCTAGCAGACAATCAAAGAAGGTGTAGGCTCGATAAACCTATTTTTTGGACTCCAGAATTGGTGCACAGACTAAAAGCATCAGAAGATAAGATTGCATGCCTTGTGGATCACTCGCTCAATCGAATTATAGGAGGATTTATCACCGAGTTTGTGATAGATACTTCAGTTAGCTATAGCGAGGCAAAATGATGCTTCTACAAAGGACTACAAGGCAAGTACATTAAATCTTTGAACAATTGCATTAGAATGCTACTATGTGAAAAGCGGGTTATGTGAATAAATTAATTTTTGGGGCTACGTGAAGTTGGAGGATCTATAGAAATGAAGGTAGTGCAAAACTAGAAACTAGCCCCTTTATTTAACCTCCACGAGAAAGAAATGAAGAGCTCGTGAAAGTTTCACCAAGAAGTGCGATATGTTTGATAAAGCAGTGAATTCCACTCATACCACTCCCACCTACACCACCAATAGTTTCACCATCTTCACCCACACCACCTCTACCACCACCACAGTTCAATATGGTAAGGGTGATAAAGATGTTGGTGTTCAAAGGAGTAGTGAATGAAGGTTTGGATGAGTTTTGGTTCATGGTAAGGGCTGTATGGGAAGCACAAGAAGTCATGGATGATAATATAAAGAAAGAAACACTCATAAGTGCTCTCTAGGATCGTACACTAACTTGGTATATTAAGCATTCTAATGACAATCCCAATGTATGGATTGCGGGCATCCAACTTGCACTAAACAAGGAATTTAGTAGGCCAAAATCAGAGAGATAGTCGATTATTAGAGCTAAGGAAATCATGATGCTTCCATGCGGGACCCCCTCAGAGATGGATCAGAGACTTAAGTGTACAATTTGTGAAGCGAATATGACCTTGGCAGATGGGCAACACTGTGCATGGTTTGTAACATTGTTAATGCCACTTCTAAGGAATGTTTTGTCATAGCAGAAGCAAACCACTGAAGCTGAGGCCTTCGATATCATGATGAGACTACACGAGACCCTGATACAAGATCCTAACCTAGTAGTTCAATAGATCCACGCGCAGTTGAAAAACTTGTGCCTTGAGATGTAGAGTTTGAAACAAGACAGGATGGCTCACCTAGAAGCGCATGAGGAGGTATGGTGCGTAAAGTGGAGAGACTAGGGACATGACAAGTACCATTGTTGAGTCTTGAGAAACTACCTAGTAGGGGGAGGACCATTGCCATTGAGACTAGAGACATAAGCAGGACTAAGTGCAGTGTCTGCCTTATGGTGCGTGATTTGTCAGAGAGGATGGAAGCATGCTACATATAACTTCCATCTATTACAGCAGTATACACAAAATTCCAAGTAGTTGTTCTGTAATTTCTGTAGGTCAGTAGGCCGCAATGAGTGCACCTATAGAAGTTATGAACTGATGATGGATCAGACTCCTATCTACAGAGTTCAAACTAAAACACAGGCCTTCTATCAAAATGAAACGATGGTGTGCACTGGATTTTAGGGGTGGTAAAAAGGTTGAGGTGGAATGGGACCAGGAAGTGGTCGCAGACAACTAATATGTTACAATTGCGGAAGGCCAGGGCATTAGTCCTGCAATTGTACAAATCCAACAACACCATCATGCTTATATTGTACCTGCTTTGATCATGAGATGAAGAACTCTCCCATGCTGATAGCGAGGTTGCGCGATAATGGAGCACTCCAACCTTCCCACACTTAGAACCTGCAAATGATGAGGTCTGAGTTATGTGAGGAAGACCAAAATGTAAATGTGCCGAAGTGGTATCATGACAAGAGATGACAAAGGCAGGTAGCCCGAAGAGAGTGCATGGGTTCGCAAGGCTCCAACAAAGGAAACCAAATTTGATTTAGAGCATGCTAAGGAGACATTCACGGAAGCTAAGAATAGATTTGCGGATGCCTCCACTTTAGGAAGTAAAGACAAACTAGAACTAGAAATGGACCCATCAATGCTCAGTACATTTTTGCAGACATGCATGAAGTTTCTGCACGACAACAAAGCTATGAAGGGGCTACAAGAAATCATAACTAGATGTGATAGAACCATGTGAGGAGAATCGTGCATAGTCCCAAATATCAGGAAGCACACAACGTGAAGAGGAAGAGAGATGAGATTGACCATGCAAATCGGGGAATATGAAATGGATCAAGTGATTTTGGATCTAGGATCAGACATGAAATTCTTGCCAAAGTAGATGTGGGAGGGCATGGGTAGGTGTACACTACAATGGTCTCATATCCAATTGTGAATGGTGAACCAACAAAATATCCTACCTATGGGAAGATTACAGGGAATAATGGTAGATATCGAAGGTGCGAGCGCGATAGTAGATTTTTGAAGTGATAGAGATTGTTGATGACAACAATCCCTATCCCATGCTACTAGCAATAGATTGGGCCACTCACATGAATGAAGTGGTAAATCTAAAGAAGCGCAAGATGATTTTTGAGAAAAATTCACTGCGCGTAGTGGTACCTTTAGACCCTGTGGAGGAAGGATCACGCTACACAAAGCGAGTGCACGACTACGATAACAACAATGATCTAGATTATATCTACAAGAAAACTGTGTGGAAGCAGGACTAGGTAAATCAAATAGTTGATGGCAGACTCTCGTGGCAGCGCAAAA
The DNA here is from genome assembly GCA_000404065.3 of Pinus taeda. Taxonomy (NCBI): domain Eukaryota; kingdom Viridiplantae; phylum Streptophyta; class Pinopsida; order Pinales; family Pinaceae; genus Pinus; species Pinus taeda. Next base: position 11,631 of record APFE030740240.1, on the reverse strand, counting down.
GCTCCTACACCTCAGATTGGGATGAGGAAATAGAACGATGGAAGAACTAGCTACACGAGGTAACCACGCTCAACTGTAACATGATGACAAGGTTGTTGCACTGCATGGCAATAGATGTAAGAGATCTCCTTATCTATGATGGGTTGAGCGAGGTGGACGATTTCTTGAATAAATTTGAAAGAGATGTACTCAAACAACAACATTTCGATGCTTTGAAATGGGTACTCTGTGCTATGCCCACAAGATGGTGGGGTATGCATCAAAGAAGTTTTAAGGATTGGTGCAAATGCAGAAGGATGATGCACATGCAGTTTGGAAAGCTTTAGATGTGGATGAAAGTTGAGTTTGATGGACGAAACAACCTGCACCCCCACCTTTCGAGATGGGTATAGGAGTATGATGCGAAACTTTCACGAATGTACACCATCCTCACGATAGGAAACATGACTGACAAGCAGGAGCTGGCAAGACAATGGTGTGAATGACCCATCCGGTTGGGACTAGGAAGTATGGTAAGACCAAGCACAAAGAAGAATATTCACAAAGAAGATTTAGATGAAATACGTGAAGCATTGAACATGATCCACCATGTGAAGCGAACTGACTCGGACCTATGCATACTAGCAGTTGTCTTAGCTTATAAGATCATGTGAAAAAACCTGACCATGTGGGCACTTCCAAAGCTGAAGTATGAAGTCTAAAGGGTTAAAATATAATTAGGACCTACATAACAATAATATTGTAAGGGAACATTAAAAAAATAGTGGCCTTCTATGGGGCATACCAATAACAATATGGGGGCTACACTGGTATTAAATGGGCCCAACATTTTGTATGGTACTAATTAGCAAAATTTCCTAGTATGTAATACTATATATCTTGATATCATGTTTTGGGGATGAAACATCCAAAGGGGTATGAAATATAATGTACATAGGGAGGTACCCATAGGGATAATAAACTTAATGTGGTATAGTCATCGAACACACCTACTAGCTAGTTAATCAGTACTAAATAGGCCCACTAGATACCTCGGAGGAAATGGTATAATAGTAAGGTGTAGTTGGCATGAAACCTTAGGACTAAATGTGCATATAATTGCATTAGAGATGTAGATATCCACTCGTAGAGAAAGCATTTATTGTGAAGTGATTTCCTCCATAGCTTTTGATGTTACCTAACTTTATGATTCTTTATTATATCATTGTATTTTTTATGGTGTGTACTTTTAAAATTTAAGGGTTCTATATTGTTTGTGATTTAGTTTAAGGATTAAGTATCACTACTAACCAAACCTTAGAGTGAATTTCAAAAAAGTTAATATCTACACAATAATCATAAATGACACACTTATGAATGCCTTGGGTTCAAGCGTAGTTGGATCTAAACATTACCCCATTCACCTTTGGGAGATGAAATTGCATCATACTCATTCATATGTCAATTTAGGTAGAAGTAAAGCTATTGTTACCTTTTTGTTGAAATTCATTTACTCAAACAAGTGGTGCATATAAGGCTTCTAAGGAATATGGAAGGTATACTATCTTATTCGAGAAACATTTCTAGTACATAGGTGCCTTGATGAGAAATCAAGGAAAAGACCACAATTAACTTTTATATGTGGATCTAATCATTAATGGAAGGATTGTATAAGTGTTGATGGTTCTAGTGCCTCACAAAAATTCTTGAAGGAGTAGGAAATTGAACATAGACATAGATTTGGATCATATGGTGCTCTAATAAAGTTTATAAATTCTAAGGATGAGAAAAAAAATGAGCATCCAAAATTCACATTTACTTGTATAAGTGGAAGTACCATGAAAACTTTAAACTATTGAAATTAAATTAATAGGACAAGTTAGTAATACTTGGTCGATGGAAGAATTGTATTGTGCATATGACAATAAGGAAACTAGATATAAAGTTTTGAATTGTATCTACATTGAGTATGAGAAGGTAGTGAGGCACCTAAAGTCTCAACATTTTGTATTAGTTATTGGAGAAGTAGATAAGGATGAAGTGGCGACACCTATTCTACCAACAATTTCTAATGTGTTGGATGATTTTTTAGATAAATTGATGATTCTCTACCTAATGTGTTGTCACCCAAGAAGGTATTTAACCTTTGTATCAATCTTCAACCAAGTATGTAACCTCTTGCTAGAGCTCCCTATGATATTTCTAAGCTATAGTTGGAGGATTTGAGGTGAAATTTTAATTTTGGTCATTTTTAACTTGTTTTTTAAAAGGAACAGATATGTATATATTTATATTATAAAAAAATGTGGGAGAGGCCCAAAACCCTCACAGTTGATCCCAATTACATCATATGCATCTTTTTCAAAGTAAAGTGAGAGTTTACTAATTTGAGAATGGTTGCATTAGACTTTACAAAAAAATATACAACTATAGATTATGCAGTATGAACCCATCAACAAGATACACTTACAAAAAAACATGTTAAATGATATAGACACAAGATAGTACTAGCTGCCAAAAAGCATGAAACATGATGGAATTCATCCCACAATGAAATGACCCTCATCAGGACCCCAAGGATGACAAGTTATTTTTCCGCTAGAAAGAGAAGTGTCTTGAGCATGCATTCCATTTGAATTTCCATCTTCTTGAGATGAAGAAACCTCCAATCCAACCACCTGATTTGGAAGAAGAAAAATTTCCTCTTTTAAGTCATCGAGATAATTTTAGCTTCCATGAACAACTAAAAAGAACTTTGCCACCATTCCACCATATCCTCAAGCTTGTTTATTGAAGCTATTAGTGTGTGTGCAGTATTAACCATTCGCTCAATTACTTATGTGAGTTCCAAAATATCATTAGAGTTTTCCATCCTCAAGACAAAGAAGGAAATAACAATGTGACAAGCCAAAGACTAGTAAACTAAATCACCAAGATATTGTTAGAGACATTGTTAAATCAAGATAGGTTTAAGCCTTACATAGGCCAACCTACAATGGTAATACTATGATCATCATTTTACAACCACTAACATTAGGTATTTTCATTAATGGGACATTTTTGGATAGCTGAATTAAATTTTTATCCAAGTTATCCAACTAATCTACCCTAGCCTCCATATTACATTAGAGTTACAGATAATTTGAGCAATCTTCCATTAAGTAGAAATGACTTGGTTTGTAATGGATAGCCTTAGGATGTGTCCACTTGTACCTTCCCATTAAATACATGTCTCACTTGCTGCATTTTTTATGCCATAAAGAGAAGAATTTTGGGGACTGAGATCTTGATGACTCAACTTGTAAGAATCCTTTAGCACCCTTGGACCAACATGTTCGAGAAACATATTGTTAAAGCATAGCATATTATGGTATTGAGATAAGGCATGTCCTTGGATTCAAATCACTTTCTCGTAGGGCCATAGAAGACCCTTTTTTTTCTAATGTGTGTGTGTGAGAGTTTGCACGAGGAAGAATGTGGAAAAAATTAACCCCTTTAAAATTTGACAAAAGGGAGAAAATTCTTGGACTAGTTGATGTTGATTCCTCATATGTGGTTGATTTAGCCTTTGTAAATTAGCTAATAATAACCAACGAGTCCCCACAAAACACAATTACAAGACCTTTCCATAAGGCCAAGAACTCAATATGGCTATTGGTTGTCCTCCCTATACCAGACGCAAATTGATGCACCACTTTTCCACTCGGATGAGATATGATCTATCAACTTCATCCTCCCATCAAATATTAAAAAAATCTAATAAATTTCAACATAAACAATAAAAATGCCATAATAATGAAGGGCAAAAAAAATTAACAAAACATCTCTTTTCTTTAAAAATATACCACTTATTAATAATATACAGATCTTGTATAATTAGTGTCAATTACCAATTAATAATATATATTTTATATTTATTAATACATATCTTATATATTTCCTTATATTATAAATTTTTAGTTATTATATTATTATATAGTGAAGTGTATTACATAATATATAATAAGTAACAATTAGCTCATTATTTGTATATTATTATTATTATTATTATTATTATTATTTTATAATAAATTTTGTTTTAAGTTTTAGTTTATTATACTACGATATTACAAATATAATTATGCATTCAATTAATTATGTTAATGGTTGTATATAAAATATGAAACTTTCATTAAATATATTAATTACTATGTTTTTTTAATAATATCTTTGATGTTAGAATAAAATTGAAAAAGAATTGGTATCTATATAGTTTTTTCCATAAAGTTTTAATATTCAAACAAAATTAATACCCTAGTATATAGTTCGCAATTCCTAAATTATTTGTTCTAAGTAATGTTTCTTTTAATGCATTATTTGCTACAAATATTAGAACATGCAATGACTCTGTACAAGCTTACATCCATCTTAACCCTAGATCCATAAAGTGCCATGAGGGATCCAATCTCTCGATGTGCAAACCTATCCTTTGAGTGAGAAACTTGGGGAAAGGATAGCACCTCAAGAGATTTTATACCTCTCAACGCTTTAGAACTAGGGTTAAGATGGATCTGAGTTTGTTATCTAATACTATATATATATATATTATATATATAATATATTATATATATATATATATATATATATATATATATATATATATATTTTGTATATATGTGTTATATTTCTTATTCCCTCTCTCTATCACACCACCAAACATACACATTCTCTTCTCTCTCTCTCTTTCCCCCCATTTCTCCCTATCTCTCTTCCCTCCCGCTCTCCTCTCTCACTCTCTCTCTCCATCTCTCCCTTGTCAATCCCTCTTTCTCTCCATCTTTCTCCCTCTATGTATTTCTTCTTCCCCCTCTCTCTCTCATGAAACATGCATAATCATGGAACATGCACACTATCAAGTTAATAAGAACTAAATAGGCCCACTAGATAGTTGGGAGGAAATGGTATAATAGTAAGGTGTAGTTTACATGAAACTTTAGGAATACATGTGAGTATAATTGCATTGGATATGTAAATATTCACTCCTACAAAAAGCATAGATTGTAGAGTGATTTCCTCCATATTTGATGATGTTAACCTAACTTTAGGGTTCTTTATTATATCATTGTATTATTTATGATGTGTATTTTTTGGTATTTTTAAAATTTAAGGGCTCTCTCTTATTTGTGATTTAGTTTAAGGATTAAGTATTACTACTGACCAAACCTTGGAGTGAATTTCAACAGAGTTAATATGTAGACAATAATCATATATGAAGCACTTTAGAATGCCTTGGGTTCAAGTGTAGTTGGATCAAAGTGTTACCCCATTCACATTTTGAATATGACATTGCATGATAGTGATTGGTAGGTCAATTTAGGTAGAGGTAAAAAAATTATTACCTTTTGCTGAAATCCATTTACTTTAACAAGTTGTGCATATAAGGTTTCTATGTAATATGGAAGGTACAATTTCTTCTTGGAGAAATATTTATATTACATAGGTTCCCTCACTAACAATGAAGTGAAAAATTAGAATTAACTTTCATATGTTTTTGTAATTATCAATGAAAGGATAATATAGGCGTTGGTGGATTCCAGTGCCTCACAAAAATTCTTCAAGGATGAGGAAATCATACACATACTTAGATTTGGATCATGTGGTGCTCTAATAAAGTTTATAAATTCTAAGGATAAGGAAACAAATGAGCATCCAAAATTCACATTTAATTTTATAACTGGAAGTACCATGAAAACTTTATAGTATTGAAATTAGATGAATATGAAATCATTATTGGGTAGGAATTCCTATGGAGGGTGAACTCAATTCTCATACCATTTGTGGACAAATTAGTGATACTTGGTGGATGGAAGCATTGTGTTGTGCATATGACAATAAGGAAGCTACATAGAAAGTTTTGAATTGTATGTGCATTGAGTATGAGGAGGTAGTGAGGCACCTAAAGTCTCAACATTTTGTATTAGTTATTGGAGAAGTAGATAAGGATGAAGTGGGGACACATATTCTACCAACACTTTCTAATGTGTTGGATGAATTTGTAGATAAATTGATGATTCTCTACCTAATGCGATACCACCCAAGAAAATATTTAACCTTTGTATCAAGCTTGAACCAGGTGTGTAGCCTCTTGGTAGAGCTACCTATGATATTGCTAAGCTAAAGTTGGAGGAGTTGAGGTGAAATTTTAATTTCGATAGCTTTTAACCTTTTTTTTAAAAGGAATGAATTTGTATATATTTATATTATAATAAAAATGTGGGAGAGGGCCCAACACCATTAAACTTGAACTTAGTTGCATCATATGCATCTTTGTCAAAGAAAACTCACAGTTTACTAATTTGAGGAGGGTTGCACTAGCCATTACAAAAAATTCTACAACTATAGATTCTCGAGCACAACGAGAGCAACAAGATACACTTACAAACATTCATGTTATTTAATATGGAGAGAAGATAGTATTAGTTGCTAAAAACGAGATAGGCATGAACACTTAGAGAAATCACCAAAAATGTAATCACCGTCATCACGACTGCAAGGGTGATGAGCTCCAATAGAAGTTACCAAAGCATGTGTTCCATTTGATTTTCTATCTATCACAAATGAAGAAACCTCCAATGCAGCCAAGTGTTCAGAGAGGAGGAAAATTTCCTCCTTTAAGTCATCCGTATAATTTTAGCTTCCATGAACAAATTTTTTAACCATTAACCATTTACTCAATTAATTTTGTGAGTTCCACAATATCGTGAGAGTTTGGCATCGTGAAAAGAGGGAAGGAACTAGAAATGCAACAAGCAAAAGACTCAAAAACTAAATCACCAAGACCTTGCTCGAGACATTATTAAATATATATTGGTTAAAACCTTACATGACCCAACCTAAAATGATAAGACTACCATCCTCATTTTAGAGACAAAAAATAGATTTTTGGGTTAATGGGAAATTTTGTGACACGTGAATTAATTTTTATCCAAAAAATTATCCTACTAATGAGCCATGCAAAAAATTGAACTTATATTTGGGATCAATCATAACAACTAAAATACAATAATGAAATACTTAGAAAAATCATGCACTCTCTTTCCTCTATTAACCATTAGTCACTTTGCTTGCTCTCATCACTTAGATCCTTAGTTAGTATGGATCTACACTAGTTTTCAATAATATAATTTATATTATATAAATTTCAATGCTTTATATATAAAAGTATTCTCAATTTTAGCTCTTTTAAATCGTTAATTTAATTTCTATGAAAATATTAGATATAATATCTAAAAAGTAATTATAACATTTTCCTTTTAATTGAGTTAAAATAAAATTTAAATAAAGTATTTTTATTGTCAAATAAGTTATGGTTTGTGGGCTTCTGGTATTGATAAGCCATGTTATTGGGCCATGGTATTGTAAGAAAACCTCATTACAAGTTAATAATATCCATGGTTAAGAATCTTGTCATATTACTATAAAATATTTTGATTGTGAAATAAGTTATTAGTTTTGGGCATGTGGTATTGATAAACCATGCTATTGTAACAAATATCCATCCAAAAAGTCGGTGTCAATATCTATGGTTAAGAATATTGTCATATTGTTATTAAATAATAATATTGTTAGAGATTTATGGACTTGGACTAACAATGTGTAATGTGTAATGTGTCCACTTTTGAAATGGTGATTATGGATCATAGAGAGCCATATGACTCTCTATGAAGAGTGATGATGGATGGAGGCACCATGTGAAATGTTGGACATATCATTACTAACAATTGTTATAAAATAATTTGATTGTGAAATAAGTTATGTTTTTTGGGGATGTGGTATTGATAAGCCATGGTATTGTAGGGTAGGTTATTTACAAGTTAATAATATCCATGGTTAAGAATATTTTCATAGTATTATAGGATATTTTGATTGTGAAATTAATTATGTTTTTGGTCATGTGGTATTGATAAGCCATTGTATTATAACAAAGCATATTTGCGAGTTAAGTAGGCATCCATTGTAAAGTGGAAGTGAATATCCATGGTTAAGAATATTATTTTGGTTATGAAATAAATAAGTAATGTGTTTTGGGCATATGGTAGTCATAATACATGGTATTGGCCCATGATATTGTAACAAAGCCTATTTTTTACAAGTTAATAATATCTACATTAAAGTGGTGATGAATATTGATGGTTAATAATTTTGTATTGTTATAAAATATTTTGGGTTTGAAATATATTATTGCTTTTGTGCATGTGGTATTAGTAACATGGTATTGACCAATGGTTTTGTATCAAAATCTTTTAAAAAATAACAAAATAAACATATGACAAATTGAATTTTATTATTTTTATTATTTTAACGAGCTAACATTTAAATGTTTACACTCATTTCAACAATAGAATTTAAATAAACTATTTAAATATCTGTGTTAACTCTAAAAAGCAATATTAAATTAACATTCAAAAATACAATTTAAACAAAGAAAAACCATCTATTATATTTTGCAATTTAAAAAACTTTACAAATAAAAAAAAATTGATCCTTCTAATCTAAACTCAACTCAGGTTATAGTTCTATAATAATATTAAGAAACCATTAATCTAAAAAACAGTGCTATTGTCTCTAAAAATCTACCACTTATATTATATTTTTAAAAATCAATTATGCCATTAACGATATATATTTAATATCCGCTATCGATAAGAGAAAATAAAAAAAATCAAAGCTAGAACATGGAAATAGAACATGGAAATCGAACATATAGTTGAAAGAGATTTTTAACATGGACAGAATATCAATATATTTTTTAAATACGCTAACCTCATTTAATGCCACAAATGTAACCTAAATAAATAACCGGACTCAAATATCACGGACAATGAAAGTGCACTGTGAAACTTTAAACAATAAAATTGTGATGCACAACAACATAAACAGTATTATATGCAGATACGAAAATTCATGAAACATCTACAGGTATTAGCTGCGAAACTGCACTAAATTTATCGTCCATAAACAGTGAAGAATATTCTTCGCTCATCCTTTTAACCTACATGTGGAAAATGAGAGGGATTTGATGGAAGCATCTCATAAATGGACTGCTGCTGCAACATTTCACCTGCGTCACCAGATGAATTGTCCAACAAATTGTTATTGTTGTTGGATGAACTGCCCACAAACCCAAATGCATAGACTGCACGCTGAAACATTTCCATTTCCATTTGTTGCGGCGTTGCATGCTGAAACATTTCCATTTCCATTTGTTGCGGCGGATAAAAACGGCCTCCAGAATTTACAAGTCCCCTCATGAGCCGTACTTGTGCCCTCAACTCATCTGCCTGCACCAACAAACCAACCAAGATTGAAAACCTAAATTTGAAAAGTAAAAAGTAAAAGAAAACCTACTGAAAATTGAAATCCAATCTAAAACCTATTTAATTGCAACTCACCTCCTGCTGCAGCTGCGGCTCCATGGCTTTTACTGTTAACGTGCATCCATGGGTAGGATCATTGATCCTTGCTTCGGCTTCAAACGAGATACTCTGCATCGCCTCTTGACGCCTCTTCTGCGGAATATTTGAGAGAAGCTTTGTCAAATTGGCGGCCCCAAATATTCTGTGTACCATTTCGAAATGGGTAGTTCCTGTGTGGTCCGCACTAAAATGGGGTGCAAACACACACCCACCCTTGCATTTCCTATGTAAGAATATGCATGCCCCACAGGGGGCACCACTACCCACACCTTCTCTCCTTGCAGAAGCCTCCCCTTCTTCAATTTCAATGGCCACCACCTTTCTTGCACCCGCAGCTTCAACTTCAGCTTCTGGGTGTTTCATGAGCCGTACTGTTGCCCTCAACTCATTTACCTGCACCAGCATCATCATTTTGCATTATCATCCAATCGAAATCCAATTAAAAACCTACTGAAAATCAAAATCCAATTGAAAACCTATTTAATTGCAACTCACCTCCTGCTGCAGCTGTCTCACTCTTAACATGCATCCATTGACAGGATCAATGAGCCTTGCTTGGGCTTCAAACAAGATACTCGTGATAGCCACCTGACGCCTCTCCTGCGGAATATTTGAGAGAAGCTTTCTCAAATTGGCAGCACCAAAAACTTGGTGAAGTGTTTTGAAATGGGTAGCTCCTGTGTGGTCCGCACTAAAATGGGGTGCAAACACACACCCACCCCCGCATGTTAAATTTATAATTTCACCAACCGCGCGGTCCTGCATTTAATCCACCCCGAAACCACCACATCAAACCTAAAACCGGCAGGAACATATTGCACCGCTTTTGGCTCAAGGAGGTTTCCGTACCATGGTGGTCCGATGCTGACATCTGTCCACCCATGATGCACGCATGACATAAGCAACTGACATCCATCGGAAGGTAACTTGTGGTCAACTCACCCCTTACGATATTGTTTTCACTTGTCTGATGACCTCCAGTTTTTACCGCCGTTGATTTACCAAGTTGCACGATGGCTTAAAGAGCAGTCAGAAAAGTCTTCCGATACGCAACCTTCGCCGTTGGATTAAAGGCAAGTTTTTCCGCCGTCCATTTCAAGGAAAGTACACGGGGTCTGATTAAAAATTTAATATAGTGTGGACCATAAGTATTGCCCATCCCCTATGCTAAATCGCTGACATTTTGTTTGGTAAAGTGTTAAATGTTTTACGGCGAATTTAATAAGTAGTATGGGTAAGCTTTATTTTAATATATGTTTTTTAAAAAAAAAACGTTGAGCCATTTTTGTTGTATGAAAAAAAATATACACGGGGATTAAAATTTAATTTTATATATTGCACACGGGGAGAAAAACTTCAGTTCGCGGCAGCAAGTAAAAACAGAGGGTCTGCAGCACCCGTAAAAAACACAGAGATTAATTTTGTATTGCAGGGGAGGAATGCACAGAAGTGCATAAATATTCTTGGATCTGTAATGTAAAATGTTTTATGCAGCAGAGTAATTTTTGGTTTGTAATGTAAGAAGTAAAAATTGCACAGCAGTGCAGGAGGAGGAGAAGTAAATGAAACCAGTGGATAGTTTTGTTCAAACCATGTATTGTTTCACAGCAGTGAAAAGGTAAATCTGTAACTCCCTGTAATTTTGTTTTCACACAGCAGTGAATGTAAATGAAATATTTACACACAGTGGTGTAAAATTTCATAGGAGGCAAAGTAAGTTTTGTGAAAATGTTTTGGTGAATCCCTCTGAGTGAAAGAGGATGAATATGTAAGTGCTTTTTGTTTAATGAATATAAATCATTTTATGGTGGTGAAATACTCTGTCCTGTGTAATTATTTTAAAAAGGACTTCTCTGAGTAAAAGATCCTGGTGTAAAGGAAACAGAGAATTGCTCTTGGTTTTGTATTTTATGGTTTTGGTATTTTCCCATCCCAAACAGAAGCAAAAATTCCCAACAGTGGTATCAGAGCAGGCTTAGGCTCTTTGTAGGAGACAAAGAAGCTGAAGGAAGGAGTCTTTCGGTTGCAGCAGTCAGTTGTTTTTAAACACACAGTCAAGGATTTAAGAGCATAGCTGAGGATGCAAGGAATGGCCAGCACAAGCACTGGAATGGGTATGTTTAACACCCAGCTCCCACAGTTCAATGGGAAGAACTATGACTACTGGGCAATAACTATGAAAGCCCTGTTTGCCTCT
>APFE030740238.1:193247-207569 GCA_000404065.3 Pinus taeda | reverse complement strand
CCCCCCCCCCCCCCAACACATGCTTATTGACCATACCCCTCAGCACGGAGCTCATATGCATCCGCGCAGGTTATTTTCCATATGCCTGTGCCCACCTAGCTAGATGTGCATGCAGAGCATTCCGTCCATTGTACTTATCTGTCGATTGTGCCCTAGGCTTCCCAAATCATGTGTGCATCATTATTCTACAATTACGCCAGTTTTCAAAGCTCCCTTTGTGTGTACCACACCACCTCACGGGCGTAGTGCGCAGTACCCAAAATTCAAGGTTTGGAAGCGTTTCTTTGCTGGCACCTCCCTTTCAAATTTATTCAAGAAGGTATCTACCTCACTTAGGCCATCATAAGTAGGTAGGTCTCTTACTTCTGTAGATATGCAGCATAGCAACGTTGTCATCATATTACAATTAAGTGTAGTTACCTCATGTAACCGATTCTGCCACCACTCTATCTCCTCATCCAAATCCAAAGTACCAAAGCTCTCGTGCTCCCATGCAAGCCGTCCATTCGTAGTGGGATTCACCCAGTCCTAGTTTCGCGCTGTTATCTTATAGATGCAGTCTAAATTGTCATCACTTTCATAGTCATGCATCAGATCTGTATAGCGCGATCCTTCAACAGGGTCCAGAGGTATAACTATGCGTAGTGACTTCTTCTCAAAAATAATCTTGCGCTTCTTGAGATTAATCACCTCGTTCATGTCAGTGGCCCAATCAATTCCTAAGAGCACAGGGTAGGGATTACTGTCATCAACAATTTCTATCACTTCAAATTCTGCTAGCGCACTCACTCCCTCAATATCCATAGTGATTCCCTGCAATCGCCCCATGGGTATTATCTTCTGTTGGTTCGCCATTCATAGCTGAATAGGAGACATTATAGCGTAGGTCTCCCCATTCGCTCCCATGTCTTCTTCAGCAGAACATTTGCATCTGATCCTAAATCCAGAATTACTTGGTCCATTTCATATTCTCCAATTTGCATGATTAACCTCATTTCTCTTCCTGTCCTTGTCTTATGCTTTCTAATCTTTATGACCACACGGGGTTCTCCTAACGCGGTCCCAGTGCATCTGTTAATGAGTTCTTGCAATCATTTTACAATTTTACTGTCTGGCAATAACTTCATACATGTTTCCAAGAATGTTTTGATCATGGATGGGTCCATCTTCCACTCTGTTCTATCTTTGCTTCATGAAGTGGAGGCCTCAATGAAGCTCTTCTTGGTTTCCATGAAGGTTTCCTAAGCGTGCTCCAAGTCAAACTCCACTTCTTTCGCCAGGGCTTTGCGAACCCAAATACTATCTTCCGACTATTTGCCTTTGTCATCTCCCATCGCGATTCCACTTCAGAGCACAATATTCACATTGGGATCTTCCTTATGTGGCTCAGACCTCATCATCTGCAAGTTCTGAGTCGGGGGAGGTGGTAGCACTCCTTTGTCACGTATCCTAGCCATCAGCGTAGGACAATATTCCGTCTCATGATCAAATAGGGTGCAATATAAACACAACGACCGAGTCAGATTCGTACAATTGTAGGCATAATGTCCTAGCCCTCTGTAATTGTAGCATATCAAATGACTACAACCTCTTCCAGGTCCTCCTCCACTTCGGCCTTGTCCATGCCCCTGAAATCCTTTTCGTGCCACTCCTGCATTCTGGTTTAGGGACCGTGATTCAGCCTAAACTTTGTAGGTGGGAGTTCTATCCATCATCAACTCATAGCTTCGACAAGTGTGCTCATCGTGTCCCACTGACCTACAAAAGTTACAGAACAATCGTTGCAAATTTTGTGTATACTCCTGTAACAAATGGTAGTTGTTCGTAGCATGCTTTCCTCCTATTTGACAAATCGCGCACCACAAAGCAGGCACCATGCTAGGTCCTGCTTGTGCTTCTAGCCTTAATGGCATCAGTCCTCCTCCTGCAAGGTAATTCATGAAAACTAGGTAGTGGTACTTGTCATGACCTTAACCTTTTCATTTTACGCACCACACATGTTCACCACTTCTGGTCGAGTTGTCCTGTCCTGCTTTAGAATCTACATTTTGAGACATAAATTCATTAGCTGCGCATGGATCTATTGAACTCCCAAGTTAGGATCTTACATCGGGGTCTCATGTAGCCTCATTAGGATCTCTGGGGCCTCTTCCTGAGTCGTTAACTTATGTTGTGCTAGCGCCCTCCTCAAATGTGGTGTTAGAGACACTACAAACCATTCACGATGTTGTCCATTCGTCAGATTCATATTAGCTTCGTGAATCATGCATTTCAGTCTCTGATCCAGCTCCCAAGGAGTATCACCTAGTAGCGTTGTGATTTCTTTGAATCCAATGATCAACTATGCTTCAGACTTTAGCTTGCTAAATTCTCTGTTTAGGGCTACTTGGATATCCGCAATTCCCGCATTTGAATTATCATTGGAGTGCTTAATATACCAGGTCAGTGTGCAGTCCTGCAGGGCACTAACGAGTGTCACTTTCTTTATATTGTCATCCATAACTCCCTGTGCTTCCCATACAGCTCTTACAATGAACCAAAATTTGTCCAAATCCTCATTTCCCAATCCCTTGAACACATGAAACTTTATCGTGCTTACCATATTGAATAACAGTGGTGGCAGAGGTGATATGAGTGAAGATGGAGGTGAAGGCGATGAAGCTTATGGTGGTGTGGGTGGGGGTGGTATTTGTGGAATTATTTGCCTTATTAGATGGATCACACTTCATGACGAGACCTTCGCAAGTTATTCTGCATCCCCTCGTGGAGGTGAAATCAAGGGGCTAGATTTTGGTCCCTTATTTCCTTCGTTCCTGTAGGTTTGTCCACTTCACATAGCCCCAAACATCAAGGTAATTGCATAACCCTCTTTTCACACAATAACATTTTAATCCAAGTATTCAGAGACTTTAGTTACTTACCTCACGGTCCCTTGAGAAAGTGTTGCTCTGCCTTGCTGCAACTAACTGAGGTGTCAACCGTGAACTCAGTAATGAAGCCTCCTATAATCCGATTGAGCCAATGATCAATGATACGCATGATCTTATCCCCCAATGCTTCCAACCTTCATGCTAACTCTGGGGTCCACACAATAGGATTGTTGAGTTTCCACCTTGCTTGGCTCCACTCGTACAACTCAGTAGGGAAATACGCGAAGAAGATTTCATGGATCTCTGTGTACAGGTTGCAGTATAATCACTCTTCTTTTGTCAATCATGGGTTCCTATTCTCCTACGCCACGAACTCTTGAATTCTTCTATCCAACCAACCTTCAATTTCCTTTGTAGTTGGATTCCAATGATACAACATCAGACATCTCTTTGCAGATTCCAGTACCGACAATGGAACCATTTGTTGGCTTAATGGGGCCTAACCCAGGTTTGAAGTTGATTAGTCAAACAAATCCCTACACTACTAGCCCTTTCAGCATCATCCCACGGAGCGCAGACTGAAGTCTCACCTGAAGTAGTTTAGGGGGATGTTGGAACCAAGTTTCCGCACCCTCGAGATGTCTGAGGGGTCAATTTAGTCCAACTGTGCCTACCTTTGCGTATGTCACTTCACACACCTTTTTGACCTTTGATACTTCCGTGATATGCTATAATTTTCCTTCGTGCAGCCCTAACTGGGGGCTGTGGTGATTTCACGCTACTATCTTAGCGATCTACACTATTTCCCCAAGTTACACTGCATATCTTACTTATCCTCTTATAGATGTTAGTCAACTTTGCATAACCAGATAATTTAACTCACATTCACTTAATCAACACGATCATATATGTTCGCACATCATATAAATAGCAAAAATGTAATTTATACCCAATGCATTCAATGTAGAAAATAGTAAAAAAAGACACATGAATGGTATAAAACTTCTCTTTATTAATGCTTCAATGGTTACAAACTTAGCCTACCTTGCACACTGAGCTGTAGGGTTATGCGCGCTTAGTTGTGGACTGCTAGGCCTCTACACACTCAGTTGTAGAGCCTTCTCCTACTCTACAACCCAAAGACTTGACTTTACCCTTAGATCTTCCACTATGCTTCTATTCCATCATTTCATTATTTATTTACACTTAGAGCCTCACTCTATTTATACAATCCCATGGTTTGCGGACCATGGGTAGATCTCTATAGCTAACATTGCATTACAAAATTGAGGGCGGACAACCCTATGAATCTTTTACAACTTCGCGCTCTGCGCCCACAAAATGTGGATTCTTTACATCATAATTACAACTTTTAACCAAAATCTGGGCTCTAAGCCCCAAAAATTTCCTTGGGGGATCTCGCGCCCAACAGGCCATTTGGGAGGTCATTTGTTGTTGGATGTTTGAGGTTTCCACTGCTCTGCAACGAGGTTTGCCTTTGGGTTTCAGGTCATCCCAAAGCCTCTTCTACTATGTGCTATTGTGATATCTATCCACCTTTCACATGAAGGTATCCAAAAACACTTACCCTTGCATTGTTCGGGCTTTCTATGCAACATGAGATTAGTTTTTTCTTCAATATTTCATCTAGTTCGATGGTTAATGAATGGCTTTCACCATCCAGGGGTGGCTCAAGGATTCACCAGTTTTGTGGGAGGTAGCTAGGTATGATGCTAGTTTCCAGAAGGTAAGCCTACAATTTCTTCAGGTTCATTACTTCCATGGGTTTCTCCTTACAATTCTTCATAGATTTCTAGTTCTAAACTTGGCTAATTAATAATCTTTGTTGTAATGAAGGCGGACTGCTATCTATTAGAACCCTCTAGCCTCAGGTAATGTTGCCACCCTCTGGGCCTTCATCTTTTCTAGTTTACTTAGCAAGTTTCCATACCATACTCCACCACCATAATTATAACCATACCATATATAATACGTTGGTTTTGATTCGAATGACATATATTTGGTATATGTTATAACCATATTTCCATACCCTTTTAACCTTGCCACGTATTTTTTATACGTTGGTTTTTTTGTTTTATGGAATATATATGTTTTGGTGTGGGCATAACCATATTATTATATGGTTTATATTTTTGGGTATGACTTTATATGTATAGTTATTTTAATAACTATAAACAAATTTGTTATATAGTTTTTTAATAGCCCAGAAATAATAATTTTTTTGTTCTCTTGTGCAAGTCTAGAAGGCCACTGGAGGAATGCCAAGTGTCAAGCTACCATGTGGGTCCCACGTGCTCACTGGGATGCCATGTGGCACCCTGTGGGCCCTATTTTTCCTCTGCCATACCAATATTTGAGGGGATCTATCTTTTGCATACGAGATCAGATTGACGAACTATTCATGCCATCACGATCAGGAAGATGAGCCCTTTCAACTAATGCCATCAACTACTCCTTTCTTCCATTTTAAATTTCGAGCCTTTATCCATTCCCTTGGTGTCTCTAGATCCTCCTGGATCAATCCTCCCCACTGAGGAGCTTTTGGGCCGCCAAAAGCTTTTCCTCAATCAACTGTCAAGTGAGGGTCCTCACTCTTTCTTTCTCCATCGATTTGGCCTTGCTTGGATGCATTCCTTTTAACCCAACTTGAATGTATTCTACATCCCCTCATCGCGAAGTCCTGATTCTTCTGTCGAGAATGATGTCTTCGAGCAACTCATCGAGATACTCAAGTGCAAAATCATCAACTGTAGGAATGGTGCCCACCTCATCATTGTCCATGATCAAAGGTGGTTCATACAATTTCAGGTTCTCCGCATTCACCACTGAGTACATTTGCATATATACTGGCAAGTCAAGACGAAAGGAATTATTCCCAATCTTCTCCAATATGGTGAATGGCCCATACTGGATTGGTCACAGCTTCTTTCCTTCCCCCTTCATCCTATCTTTGCTGAAGTGGAACCACACTTTGTCGCCTACTTCGAACTGATGGTTGACTCAATGCTTATCATGTCGAGCCTTGTAACAGGCTTGACTCTTTTCCAACTTCTCCTACACTACTTGGTGAATCTTCTGGATTCACTGAATGAATTGCTGAGCTTTATCCTTATCATCCCGTCCACTCGAACCATCCTCTCTTCAAAAGACCATGTCAAAAGGATCCTTTGGCAAGTATCCAAAACAAGTCTTGAATGGAAATCGCTGCGCCGATGAATGCACTTCTCGATTGTAGGAATTTTGTATGTAGGGTAGATGTTCATCTCATAACTTGGGATGTTTCCCACAATAACCCCTCAACAAATGTACCACAATCATGTTAACCACCTTTGTCTGTCTGTTATTCTGCGGGTGGAATGTTGTACTTCTTTTCAGTTTGGTGTCCATCATCCTCCACAAGCTGGTCCAGAACTCTCCAAGGGAGCGAGAGTCTCTATCTGACACAATTGAAGGGGGTAGCCCAAAGTGGACCCAAACATACTGAAAGAAAAGAGAAGTAGTCTGCTCTAGAGTAATATTTTTTTACAAGGCATAAGAACACACATTTTGTTAAAAAAGTCAACAACGACATACAAATAGTCGTGACCCTTCCTATACAAAGGTAGACCTCCTACAAATTCCATAGAAACACTTTCCCATGGACGACTTGGAATAGGGAGTGGTGTGTAAAGCCTGAGTTTTCTATTAGAGGGCTTTGAAATAGAACACATCACGCACCCCTTTACATATCAAGTCACTATATTTTTCATGTGAGGCCAAAAAAAAAACCATTGTACATGACTTAAATTTTTTTCGACACCAAAGTGTCTAGACACAAGAGAAGTGTGGGCCTCTCGACTTACATGCACTCTTTATTTTGTGGGAATACACAATTCACCAAGGTGATACAACAATTTCCCCTGCAAATGATAGTCGTCCACCTGTGAACCATGGGTTAGTTTTTCATAAACTTCTTTAAAGTCATCATTGTTAGCATACTGTTCAGCATAACTTTCAAAAGACAATAACACATAATGAAAAATAACAGAAGCAGAAATAGGAGGGCAAGATAGCATATCAGCCACTTTATTGCTAATGCCCTTCTTATACTTGATTACCAAATGAAAGTATTGAAGAAAACCCATCCACTTGAAATGACGAGATTGCTGCAACTTGGTTTGCGTTTGTAAGTACTGCAAGGGCTGATGATTTGTTTGGATGATGGTCTCCTTTCCTATCAGGTAGTGCTTCCACTTATTCACGCTTTGGACCAAGGTGTAAAGCTCCTTGTCATAAGTAGGATAGTTTATC
Organism: Pinus taeda; assembly: GCA_000404065.3. Classification (NCBI taxonomy): domain Eukaryota; kingdom Viridiplantae; phylum Streptophyta; class Pinopsida; order Pinales; family Pinaceae; genus Pinus; species Pinus taeda. The sequence continues at coordinate 200,388 of APFE030740238.1, read as the reverse complement.
ACAGCCTGAGAAAACTTCTCAGAATGGTAACAAATAGGCTTCTTGTGCTGCATTAGTACAACTCCCATGGCGTATCCGCTGGCATCGGTTTCAATCTCAAATCGCTGCTGGAGATAAGGTAGGGCTAGGACTAGCTCAGTGCTGATATTTTCCTTCAATGCTTCGAAGGACTTTTGCTACTTTCCTCCCCATTGAAAGACCTATTTCACACTTGTCAATGTGTGCAAAGGTGCTGCTATAACAGAAAAATTGGCAATGAATCTTCGCTAATGCTGGACTGCACCTAAAAATCTATGGACCTCTGATACATTAGTAGGCTTAGGCCATTTTACAATTGCTTCAACTTTTGAAGGATCTATTTTCAACTGAACATGACCAACAATATGACCCAGGTAAACCAACGAGGTTTTCTCAAACTCACACTTTGATAACTTTACATAGAGTTTTTCTTTTCTCAATACATCAAGCACTTTCTTTACATGGCATACATGTTCATTCCAACTCTTACTAAAAACAAGAAAATCATCTAAATATATAAGAACAAACTCATCAATAAAAGGCGTAAATAGATCATTCATGATCCTCATGAATGTAGATGGAGAGTTGCAAAGTCCGAACGACATCACAATCCACTTGAACAACCCCTGCTTCGTTTTGAAGGTGGTCTTCCACACATCCTATTCTGCAATCTGCACTTGGTGATAACCACTACGTAAATCCAACTTGGTGAAATAGATAGCATTCTTTAACTAATCTAATAAATCATCTATACGTGGAAGAGGGTAGCGGTTTTTCATAGTGATCTTATTCAATGCTCGATAATCAATGCACATCCTCCATGTGCCATCTTTCTTTGGCACCAAGATGATCGAAGAGCCACATGGAGAAGTGCTCAGCCTGATGACCCCTTGATCTAGCAATTCCTGCACCTGCTTTTTGATTTCCTCCATCTCAATGGATGACATCCTGTACATGCCAATATTTGGTAAATGAGCGTCATGATGCAAATGAATCTCATGTTTGATTCCACTTTTTGGAGGCAATCTCTTGGGTTCTTGAAATATCTCATAAAAGCTAGAAATTAATTTACATAACTCCTTTTTATGTTCAGGATCACAACCTTGAAAAGCATCGATTAATTCTACATCTTTCCCCCTTACAACCATAAGTATGCAACCCTTACTAGAGTTAACCAATCTCTTCATTTGTCCTGCACTTACAAGGCTGGCATTGATTTTATTCTAATGAGCGCTTACAATATATTCTACCTCATCTTTGGTGATTTGATATTTGTTCTCATGACGAAAGAAATTGGCTTTTCGATCATATAATTATGGACTCCCTAATACCATGCCATCGATATCCAATGGTATTACATCTAGCACTACTTCATCCACTAGCTTAGCAGCAATTAAAAATTTCACCTTACAATGTTTAGTTACATTTCATTTTTCTTTATCATGTATCCATCCCAGTGGGTAAGGTTTTGGATGTGGTTTTGTTTCCAAGCCAATTTTCTTTACCAAGGATTGTGCAATTAAGTTTGCTTGAGATCTAGTATCAAATAGAGTCTCTAATTTAGTATGATTCACCATAACTCTAATATGAAATAACTCAATTCTCTTTCGTTCATTAGGAACAGACTCATTTACTGAACTAGTGCCTTCATGTGAATTAGAATTAACATGCAGTGTAAGAGTACCCTTAGTTCCCGCCACTGTGATCAATGCTTCATCTCCTGAGACAAAACCAAGGTCTTGCTGCACAGCTGCCACCGTCTTCTGTTTTCCTTTTCCTACAAACTTCTTCGGTCTCTTTTCTGGATGCATTTTCCAACAATGATCATCATCATGACCTTCCTTTTTGCAGTGGTTGCAATAAGGCTTCTCTCCTTCTTCTTTCTTGGATGACGCTATCTTCTTTTCCTTTCCTTTCCACTTTGATTTTGGTTTGCCATTGGGAGGTTTGGAAGGTGGTTTCTTTGAATGATCATCTCTATCATGTTTGCCCCTATTCTCAATGTGAATGGCCTTTACACTAACTGCATCAATGGTGGTTGGTTCAAACAACAACAATGAATGCTTAATATAACTATGTAATGATCCAATGTATTTAGTCACAATTTCAGGTGTATCAAGTGCAATACCCAAATTAAGTTCTTGCTTCCTAAATTCTTCTATAAAACTCTGAACATCCTGACCTTTCCCTACCTTAAATATTGTTAGTTCATTAAAGCTTTTTGCATGTAACCCAATAGATAAAATTGTGCTTTTAATGTAGAAATGAAATTAGGCTAAGAAGAATAAAGATTACCCACATCCTTACTACTTTGTACTTTTCTCTCACACCAAACGAGAGCGGTGTTGGTTAATCAAAAAGAGGCCAACTAAATCTTTGCTTCATCCTCCACGATCTACTGAATCCTACAGTAGATCTCAATCTGCCTAATCCAATTATTAAGCTTTTCTGCATTGCTTTCACCATTGTACATGGGGAGATCAAATTTAACATCTAATTTAAAAAAGGGCCTTTTAGATGCATCTTTGGAATTTCGATTATTATGATGGTGAGAGGAAGAAGAACTTTCACTTGTAGAAGGAGAAGGAGGTGGATCTCCTCCATCACCTCCATGTATTGAACCTTGTCCTTTTGGAGGTTTCCCCTCTGCATTTTCCTTCTTTTCGAGCTTTGAGAACAACTTCTCAACATGATCTACCATCATATAGAAGGTCTTGCGAAAATTGAGCTCCTCCTCATACCGAGCCTCTTCATCTTCCATGTTTCTCCTTCGATGTGCACGCCCCGCCTCGGGATCGAAAGACTGTAACTCTCCTTCTCCTCTTTGGAGCCTGTTTCTTGTTAGCATACAAACATGAAATTCACATCTAAAAACACCTGCTCTAATACCACTTGATCCAGGTTATCTTTTTTTTATAAATGCATGAAAAGAATTACATAAATAGTTTGTAGCTTAACCAAAGATAAACTTAACTATGCACATGAGAGAAGAAGAAGAAGAAACACATAAACATGGCAAGAATACAAGAAGCTTGATAACGGAGTTTGTCCCTCTTGGACTATGTCTCCGGGCCTTGCTCGATCAATGGGGAGGCCTTCGTTCATTAAAAAAAATGGAATCAAGAAGTACATTCATCAATTTACAAAATGGAACATTATACCTCCATGCTGAAAAAGTGCCCGAAAATTGGAGAGCTATGTTGCAGAAACTGACACTGCCAATGGCTTCCCGTCACCGAGAAGTGCAAAATCCATATAAAACTTGTCCAATTCTGAGACTGGACCAAAATCACCCTCCTCCAAAAATTTTACTCAGGCAAGGTTCCACCAGTGTTTCTGAGTGCTCAAGGTTCCACTACCTTGTCTCAAAATTCGTGCCACTGATCTCCTCTTTGACAATAGTAAAAAAATGAGTTTATATAAAATTTAGGGTGAATTAATTCATAATATTGTTATGTTTTTTTTTATCAAACCTATATTTTACGAATCATTTACCAACCCTAGTAAACTTTACCCAACATATAACATATATTATTTTTACTGTTGTTGGGTAGCGGGCCCGTACCTCACGGGACCACACGCATCCTCTCCAAGCGATACGCATTTAATTGGGTGGCAGTTCGTTTTTATTTAAGATATGTATGGTGGCTTTGGGTGGTGGGACCACATACGTGGCCGCCTTACCCAAGCCCCACCGTGTTGTGGTCAACGTTCCATAGATGGCCACCAGTGTTCAAAATTGAACACGTCAGAGCCCTTCAAAGGGCCTCTGGCATGTCAGAGAAATAAGGAGAGATTTTTACACGTCAAAAAAAATTTAAAATATGATTTTTGTCATTTAAAAAAAATGGAATAATATTTTAAAATTTTTTAAGAAGGGTTGTTAAATTTTCAACCATTTTTTTTAGAATTAAAATTTTAAGAATGTTGAATTTGGGGATTTCCTTCATGTTAAAACTTAAATTTTGAGAAACTTCCATTTCAAAAATAACAGTTTCTTTCTGATTTGTTCTTTCTAATTGTGCATATGATGCAAGTTTTTATTATTTATTATGCCAAAATTACCTTTTCATACCATTACATTTGGCAGTTTCTAAGTTGCTCCCATTTAAAAAACAACAGTTTCTTTTTGAGTTGTTTTTTCTAATTATGCATATGATCCAAGTTCTTATTAATTATTATTTCACAATTACCCTTTGATACCAGTTCATTTGGTAGTTTCAATTGAGAGCCACTAGATATTAATATGGGTCATGTATTGGGTCTGTAATTTTGCTGGGTTGTGCTTGAAAGCTGCCCAAAGCAAGATTTGACAACGATTTAAGCTGGAGAGGAGCATAGATTTATGATTTAGAAAACACCTGTCAAGCAAGGTTTAAGCACAATTTATGCTTGGAGAGGAGCGCATTCCACAGGCTTCCTAACGTACTGGATTTTATTTGTTTGTGGATTCCCAATTCCTGGTATGTTTTCATATTCCCAATTTCTAAATGAGTTACTTGTATCAGTGTTAATAAATGTGCTAGTGACTTGGAGGCAAGATACTAGTAATCAGAGAACAGATTTATCTTTTTTCATAATAATTCTAGATGCCACCCCAAATCCGGAAAGTATGTTGTGGAATGCTTGTAGTTTGCTTACTTTATTTTTCTAGAAAACAACAGGTCATCCACAAACATGAGATGTGAAATACCAATTGTTCTTATTACCCCGCATCTAGCAATTAGGCCATTTTCTCTAGCCAACATAATGCCTCTGCTCAGACCATCAATAACTAAAATAAATAGTAATGGTGCCTCTGCCCAGACCATCAATAACTAAAATAAATAGTAATGGAGAAAGGGAGCAATCTTTTTAGTCCCTTGTAGAGTTTGAAGAAATTAGTCGGTTTCTGGTTGATGAGTATTGACATTTTTTGTTGAGGAAATGCATGTCATAATGTAACTTAGAGTGATCTTTCAATTGCAATACAAAAACAATGTCCCCACTTACAGTGTCCAGTGTCCGGTGCTTCATCAGCTTCAACCTGAAAGACTGTCCTCTGTCCATGCAGCAGTGACGGTACCAATTAATATGGGGATTGGTTTCTTTCAAAAGCATATCATTTTCAGAGAGAATAATGTACATATGCCATCTCAGTCATTTCCCTGCTTATTCAGTCGCAATCTCATTAAAATTGTCGGGTAAAAATAAAGCTGAAGATGTACAGACTTACCCCACTCTCAAGTAATGGCCTGCTTCAGATTAATTATATGAAATAAGGGTTAGCATCTAAATGTCTTTGTGATGAACATGTGTCAGCCAAGATGAAAATGAATCGTCCTTCTCATTTTAACTGTATCTTCCACTTTCAATTCAATTGATTGACGCCGCCTTCAGATGAAACTTATGTATAAAGGTTGGCATCTGAATTCAGAGTTTGTGTGGATTGGTTTCTTTCAAAAACATATAATTTTCAGATAGAATAATGTACATATGCCATCTCAGTCATTTCCCTGCTTATTCAGTCGCAATCTCATTAAAATTGCCGGGTAAAAATAAAGCTGAAGATTTACAGACTTACCCCACTCTCAAGTAATGGCCTGCTTCAGATTAATTATATGAAATAAGGGTTAGCATCTAAATGTCTTTGTGATGAACATGTGTCAGACAAGATGAAAATGAATCATCCTTCTCATTTTAACTGTATCTTCCACTTTCAATTCAATTGATTGACGCCACCTTCAGATGAAACTTGTGTATAAAGGCTGGCATCTGAATTCAGAGTTTGTGGATTGGTTTCTTTCAAAAGCATATAATTTTCAGAGAGAATAATGTACATATGCCGTCTCCGTCATTTCCCTACTTATTCAGTCGCAATCTCATTAAAATTTTCGGGTAAAAATAAAGATGAAGCTTTATAGACTTACCCCACTCTCAAGTAATGGCTTGCTTCAGATTAATTATATGAAATAAGGGTTGGCATCTAAATGTCTTTGTGATGAACATGTGTCAGCCAAGATGAAAATGAATCGTCCTTCTCATTTTAACTGTATATTCCACTTTCAATTCAATTGATTGACGCCGCCTTCAGATGAAACTTATGTATAAAGGCTGGCATCTGAATTCAGAGTTTGTGTGCACTGAATAAAAGACATTTTAATAAGGAAATATCATTTTCCTTTTAATTATATGGACTATCTCCACTAGGTTCATTCTTAACTACCTCCAATACCAGGAGTATTTTCACTAGTACACGTCCGAGTTCCAACTTCCCAATGCAGTCCCTTCTCGAGGTGTACCTCGAGTACTTTCTTGTCTTGAACAACTTTGTTCTTTTTTCACTAACCACTACAATCGGGACAGACATGTTGCATTTGCTATATCATGCCAGGAACTAGTTGCTTGATAGAGACCTCCATACCAAAAATATTTTGAATTGAATAAAATATTTCAGAAATGTGCAATTAAAATAAGAAATTGAATCTCCAAAAATCTGCCCGGTTAATTTGAATTAAATTAACTTCACCAAAGATTGAATCACCATAATCCAATTAAGGGATGTCCAAAATATGAGATCAGAGACAAACTAGTGAATAGTGGAATCCAACAGTGTCCTCGTTGATTAAAAAAGAGTTGGTCCTTGTAACTAGCCATTTACAATGACTATATCGTGCATTTGGCATAATCACTGAATAGAGGTGATTTCAATCTGTTCCAATAAATTGAGATTGTAACAATATAATGAGACGGAATTTAGTTCAAATCATAGTTTGATATATGCCCATTAGTTTATTCATCTCCTTTCACTTAGAAATATTATATAAAATTTTCACAATATATCAATAGAGAGTTACCAGAACAAGAAGACATCACAAATAGCATTATATTACGTGATTTTTTTAATGGAATGTTACAAACATGTTATTAATATATATTTCTATTTTATTAATATATATAAATATAAAAAATATAAGTTAAAATGAAAATATGTAAATGAGAGTAAATGTTTTGTTTAATTTTAGTTTTATTAAATATTGGTTATAAATTAATTATTTAAAAAAATTACAGAGGCTTTTTTAATTTTGTTAATTTTTTTATTTTTTATTTTATATGAATATTTGTTATATTATAGAATTAGCTT
>APFE030740238.1:175838-189776 GCA_000404065.3 Pinus taeda | reverse complement strand
GCCAATTTGTGACTTGAATAGGTATAAAAACACTCCTCACATGCCTCTAACAGATGAATACTCATCATATACAAATACAACATCTGGAAAAGACTTTCTAGAAGTTTCTAAGGAGGTATATTGGAAAAAATTAAAGGATGAGATTTTCCAAACTCCATAATACTCACTTTTAGTTGATGAAAGCACTGATTGGACTATGGTGCAACATTTGATTATTTATATTACATATTTGACCAATGAAGGAAGAGGTCCATGTGCTACAAAATTCATACAATTGCTACAAATTAGGGATGGAACATCACAGTCTATGTATGATGTTCTGACATTTCTTTTAGCAGACATGAATCTATCCATGACAAAGTTAGTTGGATTTGTATCTGATGGAGCATCATCCATGAGGGGCATTCGTGAAAGTTTATCTACTAAGCTTCATCGACATGCCCCTCATTTAGTAGATATCCACTGTATAGCTCATCGAGAAGCATTAGCAGCTAATGATGCTTCATCTTATTTTGAAGAGTTGCAAGCTATTGATAAGTTTGCAAACAAGATCTATTCATGGTTAGGGAAATCTACTAAAATACATGGAGAATTGAAAGAGCTAATGGAGTCATTTCAAATCACAAGGCTAGAAGTGTTACAAATTCATCATATTAGATGGCTTTCTAGAGGAAAAGTCATGGAAAGACTCGTTAAGCTCATGCCTGCTTTGTTAAGGGACTGGGAGTTAGTGGAGAAAAAAATGTATGAGATGGCTACAATATTTCAAGTTCAATTTTGCATCCACTTACTTGCAGATGTGCTTATTGAATTAAATAAGCTGAATCAAAAGTTTCAAGAGGATCATGTTGACATTACATCTATTGGAACAACTTTGGATATCACTATTAGCTTGCTTCATAAGCGATTTCTAAGAGGCACATTTGGGGCAAGTGCAATGCATACATCATCCTTCTTAAATAAAACAAAACAAGGAACTCTTGAGTTTGCAGATTGCACATGTATAGTACATGTACATGAATTGAGGTTTGAGAGTTTTCCAAAGTCACAAAGATCAGGGACACTAGATGACTGCATTACGCTGGGAAAGGATTTTGTAATGAAGGTGATTGAATCTTTAAATGCAAGGTTCATAGATTTACCTATTTTTAATGCAGCTAAGTTTTTTAGTCGTAATTATTATGAAGATATGGATGACACAGACTCTCAAACAAGAAGATGGTTGACATGTTTATGTGAAAAATTTAGTGTTGGAGGCTTGCTTTTTGTGGACAACATTAAATGTATGGGTGAAATGGATGAATTTATATGCACTATGTATAAATCTTACCCAAAAAAGCATATGTTTGGAGCATGGGATCTATGTGGAGGTGAAATTGAATGGTTTGAAGGATTTCCATGCTTAATGCAACTATGGCAAGCAATTCTTGTTATTCCAGCTAGTACAGCAGTTTGTGAAAGAGGTTTTTCAAAATTAAATCGGATAAAAAATGAGGATAGGTCAAGGCTTTCTTTAAAAACATTGGATATGTTAATGTTTATCTCTCTCAGTGCACCTCATGCTCTAAATGAGGTAGATTGGAATGCTATTTATGATGAATGGAAAGAGATGAAAACTTGAAAACCTCTTCCACTATGAAAATATATTGAAAGAACTAGTAAGTTGCAGTGTTTATTACCATCATTGTCTTACTCTATCGAGCACTTGAATGAACCATTTTGGTAAGTGAATTTTTTTAGTTTTATACCATTTGCCTTTTGTAAATGAAAGCATAACCATATTTTTCAAGTTTGTATGTGAATTTTTTCTAACACATATTGAATGTAATCATTGCAGGATATTGCACAAGATATGTTAAGATGGAGGACCACCAGTGTCAAAGTTTTATAACTGAAAGAAAAAGCTATCTTAGATCAATTTTGCGGCCAAGTACAGGGACTGTAGTTCCAATAATTTCATATGTGCAAATATTGGAAGTCTCAGCTTTCCAAAAGAGTTTTAATAGACAATAGAATAGTGATTTGGTCAAATTGAAGTTTATAAGCTAGAATTACACTGATACTTCCGATATAAGCTAGAATTTATTTTTAATTTTATAAATGAGACCTTCCATATATTTTTAATATAAGTATTTTTGTTTCTTCGTATTTTTATTTTTATTTCAATTTCATTAAGATGTAATTATGTATATATGTTTATTTTTTGTACTCATATGGAGTTTCCCAACTATGATTTTGTCCCTATAGTTGGTTCAATTTTGGCTGAGTTCAAGGCCTGTGCAATATGATCTTATGTGGTTACATTTCTCAATCACACGTGTAAGAGTAATTCATTTACTAATGCAGCCTTTGACATAGTAGTATCTTTTTGTTTGTGAAAACAAAAAAAAAATTGAAAATAATTTACTATTGTCAATTGAATTGCTTTTTTTTTATGCTTTTCATTATAGAAGTGCGACCTAGATGTGTGCCCTTCTAAATGAAATTAAGACCTGCCCTTCAAATTTAATCACTGATGGCCACACCCCAACCATAACGTTATGCAACGGCTCCACGTTTTTTGGGTTTATACGTTATGGTTTTTGTAACCATACTCCACCACCATATAACTATAACCATACCATATATAATATGTTGGTTTTGATTCAAATAATATATATTTGGTCTATGTTATAACCATATTTCCATACCCTTTTAACCTTGCCACGTATTTTTTATGCGTTGGTATTTTTTTGTTTTATGGAATATATATGTTTTGGTGTGGGCATAACCATATTATTATATGGTTTATATTTTTGGGTTTGACTTTATATGTATAGTTATTTTAATAGCTATAAACACAATTTGTTATATAGTTTTTTAATAATCCAAAAATAATAATTTTTTTGTTCTCTTGTGTAGGTTTAAAAGGCCTCTGGAGGAATGCCAAGTGTTAAGCTGCTATGTGGGTCCCACGTGTTAACTGAGATACTATGTGGTGCCTTGTGAGCCCCATTTTTCCTCTTCCATACCAATTTTTGAGGGGCTCTATCTTTTGCATATAAGCTCATATTGATGAACCGTTCACGCCATCGCGATCAGGAAGACGAGCCCTTTCAATTGATGCCATCAACTACTCCTTTATGCCATTCTGAATTTCAAGCCTTTATCCATCCCCTTGGTGTCTTGAGACCCTCTTGGATCATGAAAACATATGTTGAGGTTTTAAGAGCTTATAATCTCTGTGGTTATTTACAAGTTGGGAAACACTTACCTCTGGTTCATAATGTTTGATGGTTATATGTTAAATGCTATTCGAAAGAACTGTTTGTCGGCAGAGGCATTATGCCGAAACTTGCCAAGCTTCTTTTTCATTTAGAAGTATGTGTATAAATGTTAAGTTTTGCACCCAGCATGCACAAGGGTTTGAACTATTGATAAGTTTCAGTTATGAGTTTGCATGGCTATATTTTCTCTTAAAGACAATGCTGAACAAGGATTTTATGTAATACACAAATCCCGATAGGGTTATGAACTCGAGGGTTTTGGGTTTATTTAATGGTTGGACACATTCAAGCCACTGAGCCATTTTGTTGTGGATAACTTAATTTATGCTTATCGTTACTGTTGATATACATGATCAATCTTTTGTTAAAATAATGAATATATAGTTTACTTCATTATCGTCTTTTCTTGAATGATCGATAGGTTTATTTCAGTTTCATTTTTAATGTAACAACTTGGTAACATATAGTAACTTTCTATAGGTTAGACTTCATTTTTTTCCTTCTTATTCTATTTGTTCGGAATTCTGGGACCTGCTATCATAAAGACCATTCTTTTCTCTGTTAAATTTTACCAAAAGATTAATCTTACAGTGTATCGAAAGGAATTACTTTTCCAGTTTAAGAGTTTGTGTTGGAGCTATTTAATACAAGGAAATACTCTTCGTGCATTGCTTGTATATTCACTATATTTTATGCATTACTGTAAGATTTACTGTTTGCTTCTTTAATTGCAAATTCAACTCTGTTTTCTATTCTAATATACTTTCGAGGAAATTCTCTCCTTAATTTATTCTATCACTTAATGAGTAATTTTTATAATCCAATGTCATTTCTTAAATGAAATCTCTGTTACTTATCTACTTAATATTTCTAAACATGTAACTCCAATTCTGTTTGGAAAGTCTCTCCTCCCAGTCGCGGGCCTAGAAATCATGTCCAAACTCTCCCTTTAGCACTTTCTTTTCTTCACAGTTAGAATAGATCCAGCTACAGTTGGGTACCTTGGGTGTTGGCTCAATTGGTCCTGACCTAGGTTCAAACTTAAGTTTGCCAAAAAAATTCCTACACTACTGGCCCTTTCGGCATCAACTTGTGAAATATGGAGTGAAGTCTCACCTGAAGTAGTATGGGGGGATGCTCGAACCAAGTTTCCGCACCCAGAGATGACCGCGATGTATTTTTATGCCCTAAACTTGCCTTCACACAGATCAATAAGTACTTCAGGCTTATCGATATAACTTCATTTTATTAACCCCTAGACCTTTGCGAAGGTCTACAACTATCTTTCGCGGACCTTGAACAAGTAAATCCTCCACTTAGGTGCCTCTGTAATTAACCTTAGTTTTGTATTTACGCAGATCATATTAAGTGTTTGATAACTTTAACATGCAATAGGATGCTCTTCGTGTAAATAGTTATTATTACTTGCGTTCATATGGCAATATAAATCATGTAAAATCATGCATCAATACAATATTAATTCATAAGCCCATCATTGATCATAACATAATATCACATTCATTCATAACAGAAGGAAATAGATAAACACAGGAATTTCTGGAATAATCTCTTCATTAATACTTCAGTTTTCTTACAGACTCAAGACTTCCCTCCACACTCAACTGCAAGGATCTGCGCAATCAACTACAGACTCTACTCTAGCCCTTTGTGCACACATCTGCAAAGCCTCTCTTCTACTCTAAGACTTATTTTCTCTTGTTCTTACTGACCCATTACATTCATCTTCATCCTATTCTATTATATTATGCCTTAGACTCTCTAAGACTCTTTTTTTTATACAATCCCATGGTCCGCGGACCATGGGTAGGTCTACTAAAGTTGACACAACTTACATAAAAGAAGGGTAAAACCCTTTATGACACTTTACTATCTACGTGCTTCATGACCACAACTTGCAGAGACTTTACACTTTTTACAATAAAACTTGGGCTTTTGCCCCAAAATTTCCCCTAGGGGACTTTGTCCCAACATGCCCCCAATACAAATATCGTGACTCGCCCCCGAGTCACTCTACTGGCATGGAGATCTTACTGTGAAGACCTCCCAACTCTACTTGAGCCACTGCTACTGTTGTAGCATTTTTTGGTTTTGATAAGTTAGAATAAATTAGTCCAAAAAATGAAAATATTTTTCAAAAAATGTTAAGCTAGGATATGGACAAAAATAATATTGAATAAAAAATGTTAGGAAATATATTGATAATATGTCCATGTCAAAGAGAATGTTAGGATAGATGCCCTAAAAAATGAAGGCAAAAATAAAATGTTAGGTTAGAGAGAAAAGTAAAAAGAAATAAACCCTGAAAGTGTGCAAGTCCAAGTGCCACTACTTTTACTTTATTATGAAAAATAATGGTTGTGTGCAGCTTGTCATAAATGCCACAACCCATGACAATCAAATAGTTTAATCTTGACTAGTTCACGCTTTAAATTTTATGTTTATAGTTGGAGAATAAATATCTAGCCAAATTGTTTAATCTTAGCAGATCAATAGCTAGGTAGAGAATAATAAGGAGCTTATCAGTTTAATCTGAGCCCTTGGATGTTATAAGTTTAGAATTAGATAGTTTGTTTTTCAAAAGAAAAGGAAAGAAAAGGGTCAGCTAGCCTAAATGCACCCAATTAAGTGAAGAGAAATTGTTAGGGTAAGTAAATGGGTAGGTAGAAGAAAAGTTGCAGAAGTACATTTACCATGCTTTACCATGTGTTTCAGTGTGCAGGAGCAGTTATGAAAGTGAAAACATGTTCATAAGTTGATTTGGTTAACTTCTCCTCATTCATTTCATTCCCCGCTACATCCTTACTAATTTCCTTATCATCCCATAATTTGTTAAGGGAACACCCTTTTCCCTTCATTTTCACCCTTTCCTTTGGTTTCACACATTTCCCTAGAAAATTACCCTCCAAACTTATTCTCCTACCAGAAAACCCCTCTTCCCTAGTGTGAAACCCATTCCCCTTTTAAACTATTAATTTCCCTTTTAAAATTTCCTAAAAAACCCATAAAACCTCATTAAGCCTAAGTTTGGTTTACCTCCCCTTTATAAATTTAACTCCGCCAATATACATGTTTAACTCATATCCGATATATTTTAACCCCAATCCCACTTTATTAAACCCATCACATTATACTTTTAACCCATACTTTATTCATTAAATCAATTACAAATTACTTGTAATTAATCCTTGGGCCCTGCTAAACTTCGCCGACTGTCCTCCATGCAACTCCACCGCACGATAGACGTCAGATCATCTGCTTACAAATCCAATGACCCATAGAATTATTGTGTGCTCCCGATCTCCGAACTTTACCTGCTTGAGAGCATGCGCAATTTGCGTTTTTGCTTGGGCCCCTTATGGTTATGTGTCATTCCCACGTTAACTTGCGTGCCCTCAAAAAAATACCACCTCACAGCCAAAAGCGGTGCGATGAGCCTCCGAAACTGCTACCCACATACGACAAAACCATCCACTATTCACTTTGCGCCAAATTTTAAAAGGTTAACCATTTACCCGTTTAAATGTGAAAACCCTCACTTTCGATCTTTTCGTCCATTTACACAGTAAACCTGTATAACCCTCCTCTGCCACCCTAAGCCTCTGCAATCGATTTAACCAATGTTTACCTCCTGAAAATTCTTTGAAATCGATCCACAGACCTTTCAAAGCAAATGAAACCATTGCAGCCCTCCCTATCAACTTGTGTTTTCCTTAACAATTGTTGTATTTTGCAGGTGATTAGCAGAAGACCAGGAGACTAGATAAACAGTTTTTATACTAGTTAAAAACCTATTTGTTCCAGATCCTCAAGAAATGAATTCAAATGATTTTCCTATAAAAATGGAAACCAGGTCTAAACCAAAGATAGAGCAAAAGAAATCATTTACACAATAAATGTTAAAACAAACAATTTACACAATTAAAAGGCAAAACAGAGGAGGCAGATAAAACATACATATTAAAGTGTATTAGATGAAAGGTCATAAGTAAATATGACATATAATGTGAATATCAAACAGCCAAGCAGATTAAAGGGCAGAATATCAAAGACCAAAGCCAACAGAACCTAAATAACAGGGACAACAAGCAAGCAGTTCAATAGTTGTCTCTATCTTCTTGCATGAGGATATTTCCTTTTCCTAAAATAAATCCTTAAACGATTTAGGATATTTCTTAGTTCTATTATTGTATAAATAACTCTCTCCTTGAGTTATTAAGGGTTCATTGTTCACCATTGAACTAGGTTGACCATTGAAAGAGAGTTCACTCTTGAAGAAGCATTTGTAAACCTTTGATGTACTAGCTATTCTGGACCCTTAATACAAATCAAGGGATTTTGAATTTAGTTTTACACAGTTTGTGTTTCATGTAAGTTTTTCCAGTTAACATTATGATTTTATTCATATTCTTATTCCTTACAAAGATGCCTAGCTGGGAATAATTGTGTCTCAATCTATTCCTATAAGATTCTGAAGTGATAATCATTAAAGAGAATGGATTAATGAACTGTCTGTTTAATTAGTTCGCTCTGAATCAATAAATCATCAACATCTTGTTGTAAGCATAAGCATATTCTCTTGAACCTTCTGAACATTGGTGAAACGTTTTCATACTTATGATTGTTTAATTTTCTATCTGAAAATTGTAATAATCATATTATTTTTTGTTTCTACTCGCCACTATTCAAACTTTATCATTGTGTGAAGTTTTATAGAAATCCTCTAGTTTGGGATTAATATTATTCAAAGGGTTAGGAATTATAGTGTTACATCTGTTTTAGTCATTCGTCCTCCAAACTTAAACAAAAAGCCCAAAACAATTATCTTAGATGCTTTTGCATTGATAGCTGGCCACTATTATCTCAAAGGTACAACATCATACTAGCGTTGTTGTCAGGAACTCAAATTCCATTAAGTTTTCCTGGGACAATGATATACATTCTATTCCTTTAAGGTTATTAAAGGTCTAGAAAGGTTAAAATCTTTCACCTGGTGACTCCACTAGCCCAAACTGGCACTTTTTAAGCACGCTATATCTCATTCAGAATCTGACTTAGTTAATCCCATGTCAGATCCTGAAAAACTTCTAAGAAAGGCCAATTCTAAAAGGATAGAACAACCATCTTCTTCTTCCTCTTTTGCCTTACAGTCTAAAGAGTTAGCATCATTTGAACCTTTTAGTAATATTCCATCTGATCCTAATTTGACACAAATACCTCCTAGGGTTTCTGAGCTATTAGATAGGGGAGTTGATTTAGATTCAACTTTCCTCATTCATTCATTTGAAAATCATCCACAACCCCCATTACCAATAGGATCAGCTAAAACTGAGTCTAATTTGGGTGTTCATTTGCTTGAATACAAACCCATAGATTTCATATCCCCTACCACTTATTCATTCCCTTCCACTTATGAATGACCTGAAGCATCTACTTTGAAACAACCCGAAGAGACCATCAATATATATTCAAATCCACTCTTTCAACCAAAAGAGGGTATTCCTTCACAGGTCCCAAAGTTAGTTCTTAAGACTCCTTTAAAGTTATTCAGGAGATCCCCTCCTTCTTCACCTCCACATAGTCACACACCACCTCAATCACCTTCTTCTTCTTATTTTTCATCTTCTTCTTCTTCTTTATCCACCCAAACACCTCATACACCACATTCTACTGTGGCATTCCAACCTATTTTACAAGCTAGATATATAGCTTTAGTCTTACCTGTAAATTCTATTAGAAATTAAGAAGAGCTTACAAACATATTTAAAAGCCAATGGGGTGTAAAGAAAGATCATCTTTACTTTCTGACTGAGTTTGAAGAACTTAAAAGAAACTTTGCTTAACCTATATCAGATTTCATCAAAAGGTTTAACAAACTTTATCATAAGATGCCCGCTGATTGTAAACCCCCTGTAGCAACAACTAATTCTATGTTCTCTAAAGCCTTTGACGATGATTTTGTTATAATTCTAAGAGAGAGAACTTCAAGAACTCTTGAAGACATGCAAAAAATGCTATAGAGGTGGAAACAAATAGGGTTGCTTCAACTTCCTTGAAAGCTAACGAGGAAAAGGCCCAAAGAAAACTCAAACCTATTCAAGAAGCCTCTAGTTCCTCTAGTTCTTCTAAGACTAAAACTGAAGATTCTAAAATAGATTAAATAACTTCTCTTCTTAGAAATCTATCTAATAGAATTTACAATATTGAGACTCAACCTAGGACAGTTCAACAAACAGTTACTAGAACCCAAAATCAAAATCAAGGTGAGTATAGAAGGAATCCACAATTATAAATTCTTCAGAGACCTAGTACTGATCAGCAAGTTCCCACTCCATTACTAATAGATGACCAACAACCTAATGAAAATACTATGACTATTACTGAAGATATCAATAACATGGATACTTCTTCTAATCAAATAGTTATGATTCCTCTCTCAAAACAAAATCAAGTTCAAGAAGATCAAGAATCCTCACAGGTTTCTAAATACCATGTCTTCTCTAAATTTTTAATTGCAGAGTTGAACAAGAGATATGATCTTAGGCATAGACCTGGCCCTGGAAGACCTCCTAAGGAGACTCGAATAATTGAACCTCGTACCAAAGCTGCTGAAACTCAAAAAACTGTTATTTGACCATTAAATTAGTCAACTGATATTGCTCAAAATGATAAAATTTCTTTGACTATATTTAATATTGAAAAAGAGTTAGAAAGATTTAAAATCCCAATTCCACTTTCATAACTTTCTAGGAACCATAGGTATAAAAATCAAGTCTCCAAATGGATACAAAACACCTCAATTGATGCTAAAAGTGATATCATTAGTCTTCAAGATGAAAAACCAGAAGTTGTCTTTGGTCCTAGCTTAGATATGATAGATGAAATAGTGCCTCCTTTCTATGTAACTCTTAAGACAAATGATTCCATGTTATATAATTGTATGCTTGATTCTAGAGCATCACGTAACCTTAGGCCAAAAACTATCATGTACCATTTGAAACTTTACATAAATAGATCCTATCATGACTTGTACACCTTTGATTCAAAAAGGGTGCCTTGCTTAGGATTGATTAAGGATTTAGTAGTCACCCTTGCCCAAATTCCAGTGAAAAGTGTAGTGCTTGATATAGTTGTCACAGATATCCCTCCCAAATTTGGAATGCTCCTTTCTAAGTCTTGTTGTGCCAAATTAAGGGGAACTCTTCAGATGGATATGTCTTATGCCACTATTCCAGTTTATGGGGGGAGAACAACTAAGGTTATATAGAGAGGTAAGATTTGTGCACACTGTTTGCAAAACTGACCTGCCAAGGAACCATCCTATTTATGCAATTGATTAGGATTTTGGTTGCTTTCAACTCTATTCAAACCAAAGACATGAAACTCAAGTTAAAATAGAAGATGTAATTGAAAGTCCTATACCAAATCAAACTGACGCATGGAAACTATATTTTGATGGTTCTTGTACAAAACATGGGGTAGGAGCTGGGGTAGTTTTAATTTCACCAGAAAAAGAAAATAACACCCAATCATGTAAACTCAACTTCGAAGTTACAAATAATGTGGCTGAATATGAAGCTTCCTTTTAGGACTCCAATTAACCAAAAGCTTAAAGGTTCAAAACTTAAGTGTTTTTACTGATTCAGAGCTTATTGTTAAAAAGTGAGAAATACTTGCCAGACTAAGCATCCTAGACTTAGGTCTTATCGAAATGAAGTTTGGGATTCAGTTGAAAATTTACTTGATTCTTTTAATTTGATTTATATCCCAATAGATCAAAACATTCATGCAGATGCCTTAGGTGTTTCTGCTAGTTCATTTAAAATCCCTAATTGATCCAGGTCCGGGTGTGACGAAGGACCCTTCCAAGACCTTTTACTTTCGTGATGTGTTAAATTGCATTTTTAAAAGAAAATAAATGAATACATGTGCATGCTATAAAGAAGAGGAACATGTCAATCATCAGCGACATAAAAACATAAGCATTGATAATGGAGTTCGTCTAGGAGGGATTACATCTCCGGGCCCTAGTGTCAAGATGGCGTAAGCCGCTGCATTAAGTGCTATCAATAGTGGTGATGTACATAGAGGTGACATCGATATCATACAAGGAAAAATGCCCTCATGTAGCAGTGGCTCTAAGAGATGTTCCGCTACAAGAACTCTCAATCAAAAGACTCCTATCAGTATGACATAAAACTCATGCATGATGAGCATCCCGCCAATATGGGATAAAAGGGATCTCAATGCAAAAACATGCATGACGACAACAAGAGTATCCTAGCAACATACAACAAAGGGATCTCAAAACATAACATGACGAATCATGACATCAAGTACATCATATAGATGATTTCGCATCTCATCAAGTAAGGAATCATGAAAACATGTAAGAAACAATAGCATGCATCAACATCAATCAAGGATTTGTGTAGCATAATGTATAAAGAAGAAGTACATGAACACAACCTCACAACCAAGGGCCATCTAAAGAAGCGGATGTCAAACTGCTGAAGCTACTCGGACCCTCGATCTCATGGCATCGATCGCATGACTACTCGCACATGGATATTGACACCTGTTAGAAAAGTGCCTAAAGAATAGAATGAGAGAATGAGAAATCTGAATGCACCATCATATTTGTGGTGTCGAATAGTGCAAAATCGACTATCCAAAATTTGAATTCTGAGAAGTTGAGAATCTGGGGCTCAAGGAATCTTTTAGATTCCCCAAAGATTATGCTCCATGGGTGGACTGGAAATCTGCAACTCAAATGGCGAATCTGACCTTGCCATTTCAATCCCTATGGAAAACCATGAAAAACAAGTATAAACTTGACTATATTTCGACATGGAGAGAAATTACCTCCTTAGGAAAATTCCAAGGGTCATGGTTTTGCTCCCTATTTTTGCAGCAATCATGGTTCCACCCTCATACTAAAAATGGCTGAAAATTCAGAACTTTGATGGAGACATAGACAACACCATTGCATTCATGGCATCGAGAAGTGCTGAAACCATATAAAATTTGTTAAAATCTGACAAAGTGAAATTTTACCCCTCATGCAAAATGTTGCCTCGCACTGCATGCACAACCTCCTCATGTCTTGAAATCCATGCCCACTCCTGGTTCCTCCATCTTCCTCAAACTACGTGCACTAGTAAAATTTTGGGTTAATATAATTCCATTGGGTGGATAAACCAAAAGGGTTTGTAGGCGGATTGGTATGAGGGCCGATTATTAAGGAAGAGATCGGGTGGTCAAACCTCGCCTCCTCCCATTTATAGCCAAAATTCATTGCAAACATTATTTTGGTTTCAAGTGGGGGGTCGGGTTTGCATTGGGTGACCTTCCCCCATCTCCTACTAGCTTGTTATAACGGTAATGTAATATGGTGCCTGGGTTTTTGTTTTATATGGTATGGTAATACCGTTTATGGGGCCAGCCCACGTAGGCCGAGCAGGTTTGACCCCCGCCGGCCCCAAATTAATATGTAATATATATGGTGCATTGATGGATGGGGGTGGTGGGGTTGGTGGCCCCGACCCCCTTAAATTATATTCTTTTTTGTTTAAAATAACAAATGCACCCTTTTTAAAATTCGTTTTTTTTAAGCTGTAGGAGTCAAATTAATGACCCCACAATTTTGCCTATAATCCAGCTGGAGTTGGCCAGAATCTAGTGGCCAGGTTCAGTCCAAATTGTGGCCTCCTTAAGCTTCCCAGTCAGTAAAAAGTCAACCCAACTTTGACTACTTTTAACTTTCACATACAGACTCGGATTGATGAACCGTTCACACCACTGCGATCAAGATGACGATATCTACACTCTAGTTCTAGTTCGAGCATGATATAAACACTTTGATTTTTGAGCTTTCCTGAGTCCTCCTTGTCCTCTGTGTGTCTCTGGAGCCACCTAGATCAGTCCCCCCCACTGAGGAACTTTTGGTCCTCCAAAAGCATGAAAAATAATTTGCAACTTCTCTGTACCTTATTTGTATCACAAGCATCCTGAAAAGGTCTCGCTTCCATCTCCTTCACCTTTTTTCTTCAAACCCTTAAGTGATGAGTCAACACCTGCTACCTCTGCAACCTATAGTACATTGTTTGCAAATTACTTGCTTGACTGACTTGACCAACTAATGACCCAAATGTCCCACACTTGACATGAGTTTATAATACAAACTCGGTGGTCAATTTTACAACAAGATGGACGCAATACCCTAGCTATGACAACAAGGCCAACCTATCATTGTTGCTTCAACAAGTGATGGAAAACACATCATCACTTCTACATTCTAAAATGCAACAAATGATTTACAAAAGCATGACCATGAAATGACAACATGTCTAGAAACCATTTTTCACTTATCAATGTGAATGGGTCACCTCCTTGTGGTGATTTTGCTTGTCGAACATGTTAGCACTTGAAATTTCACCTCAGGCTGAAAAAGGTAAACTTCAAGGCAACATCAAACCACTTAGCCTCGTAGCTAGCCCTACGGGGCAGGAGAGGACTCTCTCCGGTCTATCTCGGTAAAGATCTTCAATGGGTGAGATAACCAATTTGGAAAAACTGATTTTAGGCTAGTAAATTGATAAAAAGGTTTGATTTAGGGATTTTTAGGGTTTTGGTGGAAAATTGGGGAAAGGCA
>APFE030740238.1:115977-171951 GCA_000404065.3 Pinus taeda | reverse complement strand
CTTCTGGTCAACAATACAAACCTATCCCTGGGCATCCAAAAACATAGCTGACCATGATCTCCTTCATCACTGAACACTGCAATAAACACTATCACTGCTGGCTGCAAAAAACTTGCTAGAGGATCGTGAAAAACATGAAGATTTGCCACTGCCACCTCCTGCTGAAAGATCAAGGTGTCCTTTGTTTCAAATTCTGATCTGCCTTCATCATGTGCTTCGGTAAAAGTATGCTCATGGGCTTCAAAAAATTCTAAACAAATGGATGGGCATATCTCTTCTTGGAAAAGCATTTCAGCACATGAAACATATGAAGAGAAATCTGAATGGAAATCCTGAATGTTTTTTTCCTCTGTGATGTGAAAATATGGTAGGTCATCTTCAAATGATATGACAGCCAGATTATCATTACATTCATCAATCATGAGAAAAGAAATTTTAGATATCTCGTGAAACCCAACACTAACATTTCTATCAACTACCATAGATTCATCCAGAGAAACCTTTTCACTTACTTGAATGAAGATCTTGTCTCGCTCTTCATGAATTGACTAAATTACCTCCTCATGCAGGCTCTGTTCTAATGGCATGAGAACATTTGGATCAAAAACTCTGTCTATGGTCTCAACAACAAAACCCTCCTTTTCAGGATTCAACACAAGGTATGCTTGGTCATTACAATTTGAATCTAATTCTGAAATAGCTGACTGGGCATTAGCACAATCTACAATCAGCACTCGACTTACTTGCATGCTGCTGTCTTCTGTGGGCAGCTCTGAAATGTCAGTCTCCCTTTCATCATTTTCAGCCATATGACCATCTTCAGCCTGCTGATCTTGATTTTGCTGCAAAATGTCCTGATCATCTTGATGGGAATTCTCTAAGTTTTCTTTATGCTGGTGAAATGGATTCTCATACAGAGCCTCCATGAGCTCAACGTCCATAAAATTATCATCTTCGTAATATTTCTTGAGGCTTTCAATAAAACTATAAGCATACTTGCAATAGTCTTGAACTAAATTTAATGATGGATAAGAGTCCTTATATCATTCAATGAACATAGCATGAAACTCCTTTAAACAGTAAATACAAGCAGGCGGCAAACTTTCATACCATGATTGGGCTTTACCTTCCAGAGTGGCCAAGAATATCTTCATCAAGAAATCTTCAGGAAAATCAACCCTCAACTTGCGAATATGCATGTGAAATCTAACCAGATGTAGAGCAGCGTCTTTCCTACCATCATCTTTAAATGTAGGAAAATTCCTTGACCAATCTACCTTTGGAATTTTATTTGGAAAACCAAGGATGTGATCTCGGCTCATGGGAGCATATCTTCTTGTGATTTGGTCCATCTTGAAAAGCTCAAAGCTACTGATCTCTCTGCAGTGGAATCACCATGAAGCACAGGTCGCTGGATTTTTCATGAAAGGAGTCACCAGGTGAATGCTTTCAGCCTGTGAAAACTCTCAACTTATCATCCAAAAGTTTATAGTTTACAATACACCGGGGTAAAATGCAATCGAAGTGCCGCATTCACAAGCTCACGGAGATTGACTGAAGCAACGTTTGTCTACTTGCGCTTATGCAAAGCAAAAGCGTTTCGAAGGCTACCTGGCATAATCTTCAGGCTCCGTCTAAGACTTATGAAACAAACACATCAATCCACAAACAATATTTTTCTCCCCAGTATGGTTGCCAGTATGTTAGCGCTTGAAATTTCACCTCAGGCTGAAAAAGGTAAACTTCAAGGCAACATCAAACCACTTAGCCTCATAGCTAGCCCTACGGGGCAGGAGAGGGCTCTCTCCGGTCTATCTCGGTAAAGATCTTCAATGGGCGAGATAACCAATGTGGAAACACTGATTTTAGGCTAGTAAACTGATAAAAAGGTTTGATTTGGGAATTTTAGGGTTTTGGTGGAAAATTGGGGAAAGGCAATTTTGGGTGCGGGGATTGGACACAGTTTTCGCAGGGGGTTCTTTGGGGCAAGGTAGGAGACTGTATTGATGCCTTTGATAGATGTGGATGGATGAGAATGACTGGTGAGAAGCTAAGGAGAGCAAGTAAGCACCTTGAATTCTCCTTAAACAGCTGAAAACATTGATATTAAGCAAACTTAAAGGCAAAGCATAGCAACCATGAATTCTACCTTAACACTTTATTTGCCTAATTTGCATAAGAAAAAGTAAGAATATGATTCACATAACAAACTTACAAGTATAAAGAGAAGCACACCATCAATACATGTAACCACAAGAATCCCAAAAAGGACTGCAAAACCCTGGTCTTCCTTAGCCAAAAATTGCAGAGATACAATGAGTAATACAATAGAAGCTTTCTCCCTCAAGAGTCCAACCTTTTCCAACCTCTGAAAATGACTAAGAAAATACATAATATAGGCAAGCTAACATCTTTCCTTGCCTCTAGGGGTCGAGCTCACTATCCTAGGAGCTGTTTCAACCAATTCCAAACTGATCACTAAAATCTAGGCAGTCAAAACAACTTGCCTCTATAAGCTAGGAAACCAATTCATTCATTTAATTTTTGCCTATATCATGAATGAATCTTCTAGAAGAGATAAATAAGTGTCAAAATATCATAAAATTACATCATTTACATCAAGGAGGATCAAAATTCACTCCAAAAAGTCAAACCTAGTCAAAACTGCGTTTTGCTGAGCTGTAGGCACAATTTCTGTGAAAATTGCCCAAGAGGTCGCGCACTGATTCTCAAGAGGTCACGCACATTTGGAGCAGCTTTTGAGGTACTTCCAGGTGTCAGAATTGGGTACAGAATAGCTCGTTGGAAAGGTATTTGAGTCTACTTTTCAACCCAATTGGAATTTATCAATTTGAAGTTCATTGTACCTGTCAAAAATCAAATCTCCCAAGACTGGTCAAAAAGTGCCAAATGAGGCTGCTTGAAGGAAGAGTGTTGTTGCAGTCAATGTTTGAATGCCTTCCTCAACCCCAAATTGAGCTCATGATAGCTCATTGGAAATATATTTGTGTCTCGTTATCATTTTACCTATCAAGAAAATCAGTTTTCCAACCAAGCTAGGAGCAAACTTGATTTTTCCAAGGCCACTTCAGAGGTGTCTTTGATTCTCCTGAGGCAGCGGTATTCTTGACATTTCTCTCAAACCATGACACCTGTGTAACAAGTGAAGGAGTTTTTTATTCCTTGGCATGTTGTGGACAAAAACCTCTCTCAGTTTTGCAAAATTCATCTTTTATTGCTCTGAAACATTATTTGAGTGAAACCTATCCCGATGTGTGAAACAAGGAATTTTGCCGGAATGAAGCGAAATGAAGCGATAAGGGGCTTCTAAATTCTTGGGGAAATTTTTGGAAGTAGGGAGGGATGTTAGGAAGTAGGGGAAAGTGGAATCGCAGAGATTGAGTGAGGGGAAGGGGTCCAAAAAGGCAAAACACAGGCCCAACCTAGAAAATTGCCAGGTTTTAGCTAGAAACTAGTGTTTGTGCGAAAATGAGGAATTTGGGGAATCTCAGTGATGGGAAGTGTTTGATAAGGTATATGAAAGATAGATTAAGGTGTATGAACATCTGGATATAAGTTTTACTAATGATTTGACCATCCAAGAGAAATTAGCTTTCAAAACCCCAGGAGAGGGAAATGACCTTGCCTAGGTGCAACTGAAGCATGAACAAGGTGTAAAATGACTCATTAGACACTGAGATGATAATGAAAACCCTATGAATGATGATAGACTCAGATAAATAGTGACATAGATTGGCATTTGGGCAACTTTGAAAAGAGTGAGAGCAAACCCTAGACCTAATGCCTAATGACCAAATTTTCCTTGAAGACTCACTGAAATGACAAAATTTGACCTTAACACTTCAAAATCACTTTGTAAGAGCATATTTGATCACTGGAGGAAGGCTGGAAAGACTGACACTAACCGAACAATTGTTTCACCTGGTTCTCGCACCGACGCTTTGTCTTTAACGCGCTGCTCTGGATGGAGCCTCCAACAAGTGGCTCTTTGATGGCCACTTCTATTGCAATGAATGTAGTAGGTTTTCTTCCTCCAGACCTGCTTAACATGTTTCTTTTCATGCTGTTGAGAGGGTATTTCATGCCTCATCCTTTTGTGTGTTTCCATTCTTTTCCAACACTAAGAAAATGTATGGTTATGTAATCCACAAAAGGTGCATGTTTTTTGATGCCATGTTTTATGTTTATTATTATCAACATTATCATAATCGAAATGAACATTCGAATATTGAAAGTGGTTATACCTTCCCTTGCTGTCTCTGATGTAATTATGGCGATGAGAGCTTGCCTCAGCTCTTTCCCTACAATGGAAACTGCCATGGGATGTTGGGGATGTGTTCCCATCATTTTCTTTCCTCGATGATTTTGACGATGTCTTAGAAACATATGACACTTTCAAACATTCTCCTTTGGTGTATCTCGATCCTGCAAATTGATGTTGATGCAAGAACTTGTTTCTTACATGTTTTCATGATTCCTTACCTGATGAGATGCAGAATCATATATGTGATGTACTTTCTCTCATGATTCATCATGTTATATTTTGAGATCCCTTTGTTGTATGTTGCTGGGATACTCTTGTTGTTGTCATGCATGTTTTTGCATTGAGATCCCTTTTATGCCATATTGGTAGGATTCTCATCATGCATGAGCTTTATGTCATACTGATAGGAGTCTTTTGATTGAGAGTTTCTTTAGCAAAACATCTCTTAGAGCCACTCCTGCGTGAGGGAATTTTTCCTTGTATGATATCGATGTCACCTCTATGTACATCACCACTATTGACAACACGTAATGTAGTGGCCTACACCATCTTAACACTGGGGCCCAGAGACGTAGTCCCTCCTAGATGAACTCTGTTATCAATGCTTATGTTTTTATGTTACTGATGATTGACATGTTCCTCTTCTTTACAGCATGCACATGTATTCATTTATGTTCTTTTAAAAATTAAACTTAACACATCACGAAAGTAAAAGGTCTTGATCCAAGTCTGGGTAGACCAATGTACTCTATCAAATGCAAGTCAAGTACATACCATCCATCCCAAACAATCTAAAACACCGGAAGATATTTGAAGATGATGAACATTTGAAATCTTTTATGTAGGTTATAAATGATTTTTCAATTCTACAAATTGATGAAGATAGAATAGAAATAGATGAAAATACAGATGGAAATGATACTTCAAATTTCAATTCAAAAATTGTTGAGCATGACATTATTCAATTGTCTAACAATTTTATTTCCCAAAGGCCTAATCCATTTAGAAAAATTGTTTGATCAAAATGATGTCCTCATAAACCCTCAGTCCATTTCTTCAAAAGATGACGTAGAAGAAATTAATATTGGAACAAATGATGATATTAAAAACATCAAAATCTATGCATCTCTAGATCCCGAGATTAAAGCTCAATATCTTAAGTTACTTCAAAATTATAAGGACGTTTTTGCATGGACCTATGCTGATCTAAAAACCTATGATACTTCATTAATACAACATAAGATTCCTCTAAATCTAGAAGCAGTTCCTTATCAACAGAAACTTAGGAGGATCAATCCAGCTCTCCTACCAACTGTAGAAAAGGAAATTAAGAAAATTCTAGATGCCCAAATCGTCCTCCCTCTTAGATATTGTAATTGGGTTGCAAACTTAGTTCCCGTTAGAAAGAAGAATGGAGAAATCAAACTTTATGTGGAATTTAGAAATTTGAACAAGGCATCATTGAAAGATAATTATCCTTTGCCCAAAATGGATCAGTTACTTCAAATGGTTTTATGAGCACAAAGAATTTCTATGCTTTATGGTTTTTCAGGCTATAATCAGGTAAATATTGATTCAACAAATAGAGAGAATACAACCTTTATTACACCTTGGGGTACATTCATGTATGCTAGGATGCTATTTGGCTTGACCAATGATGGAGAAACATTTCAGAGAGCTATGGATGTAGCTTTTGTGGGTCAGGTAAATAAATTTGTGGTCATTTATCTTGACGACATAACTATTTTTTCTAAATCTAATTAGAAACATCTAAGGCACTTGATGAAGGTTTTTGATAGGTGTAGAAAATATAGAATATCATTGAATCCTAAAAAGTCTTTGTTTGCTATCAAAAAAGGAAAACTACTAGGCCATATAATTTCAAAAGAAGGAGTGGTCATTGATCCCAAGCATGTGTCTGCCATTGAAACATTGAACTTACCTAGAAATAAGAACGAGATTCAAGCTTTTTGAGGCAATATTAATTTTTTAAGGAGATTCATCCCAAATTATGTAGAGATTGTAAAAGATATAACTGGCATGCTCTGAAAGGATCATGAAGTTAAATGGATTGTCTCTTCTAGGCATGCCTTTGATCAAACCAAGAAAACTATCTTTGAAGCTCCCACCTTGGCCAGCCTTGAGTACACTAAACCATTCAATATCTTTTCCTTTGCCTCAGAAACAACCCTTGCTACTGTTCTACTACAAAAGAATGAAGATTCCCATGACCAACCCATAGCCTTTTTCAGTAAAGTTATGAGAGATGTCGAGCTCAAGTATGACATAAATTAGAAGCAAGCCTATGCCCTTATTCAAGCCTTGAGATCCTTCAGGATGTATGTCCTACATTCTCCTATTACTGGTTATGTTCCTAACAATGTTGTGAAAATTATTTTAACCCAACCAGACACTGATGTAAAGAGAGGTAGATGGATCACTCAAATTTTGGTGTTTGATCTAACTGTCAAAACTACAAAGCTAGTAAAAGGCCAAGGATTAGCTAAGCTTCTAGCTGAATCCAACTATAAAGTGCTCAGAATCAATTCTGTTTTAGAGATACAAGGGAAAAATCCACAAGAACCTTCTCAAACTTCAGATAAGAAGAATACATAAGAACCTTCTATCCTTGCAGAAGAGGAGAATCCACAAGAACCTTCCCTTCATCCTGAAGAAAAGAATCCACAAGAACCTTTACCTTCAAATCAGAGCAACACTTTACACATTGATGAAAAATTTCTTTTGTCAGATTGGTACCAAGATATTGTAAATTTCTTGATCCATTTTGAATGTCCAAAATCATTCTCCAAAATCCAGTGTAAAACTCTCAAAATAAAAGCAGTCAAGTACTGTATCATAAATGCAAATTTGTACTGGAAGGATCCACTAAATATTTTGCTATTATGTTTAACAGAATCAGAAATTGAAGGAATCATTGACTAGTTTCATATAGGATTTTGTGTAGGACATTATGCTTTGAGAGAAACATCATAGAAGATAATAAGGGGAAGATTTTATTGGTCAACATTGTTCTTACAAGTAGGAGAAAAAGGTCAGAGGTTGTGTTCCTCGTCAAATGTTTGTTGGTAACAAAAAATTAGCAGCTCTTCCACTGGTTCCATCAATAGTCTCAAAACCTTTTAGCCAATGGGGATTATATTTTAATAGAGAGATTCATCCTACTTCAAGTAATCAACATAGATGGATCCTCACTACAATGGACTACTTCACTAAATGGGTGGAAGCAATTCCAGCGAGAAATGCTATTGATTCAGTAGTAATCAAATTTATTGAAGAGAACATCTTATCTAGATTTGGTTTCCCAACTCAAATTGTCACTGATAATGCAACAAAATTTTCTAGTGTTAAAATGATTGAGTTTTGCCCGAAATATCATATTATGTTACATCATTCAACTCCATATTACCCATAAGGTAATGGCCTTGCATAATCCTCCAATAAAAGTCTGGTAAAGGTAATTAGAAGGACTCTAGCAAATAATAAAAAGAGTTGGGACTCTCATTTAATTTATGTAGTATGGGAAAACAGAGTTACTCCAAAGAGATCTACTGGAAAATCTCCTTTCCAGTTAGTTTATGGGAAAGATGAAATCTTCCCTACCAATTTGGCCTTCCCTATTTTAAAATTATTGCAGGATTCAACAAATGAACCTGATGATTTTTCAAGGAGAATAAATCAAATTATTGAACTAAATGAAAACAGAGATGAAGTTCAATACAAATTGAAAAAGTATCAGAGTAAGATGAAGAGCAGGTTTGATAGAAGATCCAGGGAAATGGACTTCAAGGAAGGTGATATAGTTCTAAGATGGGATTCGAGGAAAGAAGAAAAGGGAAAACATGGAAAGTTTGACAACCTGTGGTTTGGACCTTTAGCAATTTCTGAAGTGAAGGGAAACAACATTTTTGTTTTACAAAATCTTGAGGGACTATATTCCACTTATCCTATAGATGGAAGGTTTCTCAAACATTACATTCAATAGTAATAAGTTGAAGTAGATTTCATTACTACCATTGTAAAAACTCCGGTTTCTTTTACTTTTGAAGTTGCTAGTGTGAATTTTTACAGCAAAATACTCCATAGTCCGAGGAGAAGGAACATGGATCTATAGGTTCTCTATGTTCTACAGGAGAAAGCAGTCCCTAGTTGGAGCCAATGTTGTAGCATTTTTTGGTTTTGATAAGTTAGAATAAATTAGTCCAAAAATGAAAATATTTTTCAAAAAATGTTAAGCTAGGATATGGAAAAAAAAAAATATTAAATAAAAAATGTTAGGAGATATCTTGATAATATGTCAATATCAAAGAAAATGTTAGGATAGATGCCCAAACAAATGAATGCAAAAATAAAATGTTAGGTTAGAGAGAAAAGCAAAAAGCAATAAACCCTGAAAGTGTGCAAGTCCAAGTGCCACTGCTTTTACTTTATTATGCAAAATAATAGTTGTGTGAAACTTGTCATAAATGCCACAACCCATGATAGTCAAATAGTTTAATCTTGACTAGTTAATGCTTTAAATTTTGTGTTTATAGTTAGAGAATAAAGATCTAGCCAAACTGTTTAATCTTGGCAAATCAGTAATTAGGTATAGAATAATAAGGAGCTCATTAGTTTAATCTGAGCCTTTGGATGTTATAAGGTTAGAATTATATAGTTTGTTTTTCAAAAGAAAAGGAAAGAAAAGGGTTTGCTAGCCTAAATGCACCCAATTAAGTGAAGAGAAAAGGTTAAGGTAAGTAAATCGGTAGGTAGAAGAAAAGTTGCAGAAGTAAATTTACCATGCTTGATCATGTGTTTCAGTGTGCAGGAGTAGTTATGAAAGTGAAAATATGTTCACGAGTTGATTTGGCTAACTTCCCCTCATTCATTTCATTCCCAACTACATCCTTACTAATTTCCCCATCATCCCATCATTTCTTAATAAAACACCCTTTTCCCTTCATTTTCACCCTTTCCCTTGGTTTCACACATTTCCCTAGAAAATTACCCTCCAAACTCATTCTCCTACCCAAAAACCCCTTTTCCCTAGTGTGAAACCCATTTCCCTTTGAGAATATTATTTTCCTTTGTAAAATTTCCTAAGAAACCCATAAAACCTCTTTAAGCCTAAGTTTGGTTTACCTCCGCTTTATAAATTTAACTCTACTAATATACCTGTTTAACTCATATCTACTATATTTTAACCTAGATCCCACTTTATTAAACCCATCACATTATACTTTTAACCCACACTTTATTCATTAAATCAATTACAAATTATTTGTAATTAAGGCTTGGGCCCCACTAATCTCTGTTGGTTGTCCTCCCTATAACTCCACCGCGCACCATCAGATCATTCACTTCTAGATCCAATAACCCGCAACAATATCACGCACTCCCAATCTATGACCTTTATCCACCCGAGAGCACGCGAAATTCATGGTTTTGCTCGGGCCTCTTGTGGTTACGTGTCATTCCCACATTAACTCATGTGCCCTCAAGAAAATACTACCTCACGGCCAAAAGTGGTGTGATGATCCCTCGAAATTGCTCCACGCATATGAAAAAACCATCCATTGTTCACTTTGTGCCAAATTTTAAAAATTTAACTATTTACCCATTTAAACGTGAAAACCCTCACTTTTGCTCTTTTCGTCCATTTACACAATAAAACATGTATAACCCTCCTGCACCACCCTAATCCTCTACAAATGATTTAACCACTGTTTACCTCCCGAAAATTCTCTGGACTCCATCCACAGACCTTTCAAATCAAATGAAGCCATTGTGGCCCTCCCTGTCAACCTGTGTTTTTCTTAACAATTGTTGTATTTTGCAGGTGATTTGCAGAAGACCAGGAGAATGGATAAATGGTTTTTATACTAGTTAAAAACCTGTTTGTTCCAGATTGTCAAGAAATGAATTCAAATGATTTTCTTGTACAAATAGAAATCAGGTCTAAACCAAATACATTGTAGAAGAAATCATTTACACAATAAATGTTAGAATAGACAATTTACACAATTAAAAGACAAAATTAGAGGATGCAGATAAAACATACAAATTAAAGTGTATTAGATGAAAGGTCATAAGTAAATATGACATCCAACGTGAATATCAAATAGCCAAGTAGCTTAAAGGGAAAAATATCAAAGACCAAAGCCAACAGAGCCAAAATAATAGGGATAGCAAGCAAGTAGTTCAATAGTTGTCTCTATCTTCTTGCATGAAGATATTTCCTTTTCCTAGAATAAATCCTTAAATAATTTAGGATATTTTCTTAGTTCTACTATTGTATAAATAACTCTCTTCTTGAGTTATTAAGGATTCAGTGTTCACCATTGAACCAGGTTGACCATTAAAAGAGAGTTCACTCTTGAAGAAGCATTTGTAAACCTTTGATGTACTAGCTTTTCTGGACCCTTAATACAAAGAAAAGGATTCTAAATTTAGGTTTACACAGTTTTTATTTCCTGTAAATGTTTCCAGTGTTACACATTATGTTTTTCTCCATATTCTTATGTATTATAGAGATACCTAGGTAGGAATAATTGTGTCTCAATTTATTCCTATAAGCTTCTGAAGTGATAATCATTAAAGAGAATGGATTAATGAACTATCTGTTTAATTAGTTCCCTATGAATCAATAAATCATCAACATCTTGTTGTAAGCATAAGCATATTCTCTTGAACCTTCTGCACATCGGTCATAGGTTTTCATACTTATGATTCTTTAATTTTCTATCTGAAAACTGTAATAATCATATCATTTTTTGTTTCTGCTCACCACTATTCAAAATTTATAACTGTGTGAAGTTTTATAACAGCCCTCTACTTTGGGATTAATATTATTGAAAGGGTTAGGCATTATAGTGTTACATCTGTTTTATTCATTGGTCCTCCAAAATTAAACAAAAACCCAAAAAAAATTATCTTAGATGCTCTGGCATTGATAGTTGACCACTATTATATTAGAGGTACAGCAAATACCTCAGCAACGCTCTGTGTGACTACCTATTTGATCTGCTCCACCATATACTATGTTGCTGGTCCTGCGTTGTCTTCCTTGATTTTCTACTGCGTTCTCTACAGGCTTGATAACTTTTCCTCAATGGTGGTAGAGATAACATAGGCCTCATCTAGCCAAGGCCCCAATCTAGCCTTGACGACCACCTCTTTCTTTTCTGTTGCTTCCACTTGTTCGAGAAACTATTTTGCCTCATGCAACTTAGGCAATCGTTGTGATATAGTGATGGTGCGCATTGTCACTCTTTCTTCATTGTATTTTGTTGTAATTCACGGGATTTGGTGTTTAACATCTACAAGTTAGGATATTCCTACAGCACCATGACTACCTCCATGGACTGTTCGAAGAGTGTGGTGCAATCCCTCACCACAATGTCTACTACTGTGATTCCATCCTTCACAGTGGCTTCACATTGTTCTCTGAACTCTATTGGAGTTGAATACTGTGCCTTCAACTCGAGCTTTATTATCTTCAGGTTCAGTTCAAACTAAACCTTGGCCACTTTTGATTTTTCATTGTGCATACCTGTAGCCAACTTCGTGATAGTTGGGTCCACCGACGCTTCCTCCAGGATATGCAGTTCAGTGATTGTCCTGCATGCCTTGGCCACCACAGCTGCAGTTTGTTCATTTTGCACCCAAACTTTCTTCCATGCTTCTAGCACGACTATCTTCTCCATGAACATATGTTCATTATTGACCTTTTACTCACTGATCATGCTCAGCGTGCTCTACTCCCGGGCCTTGATCTCTGTGATCACACCTTTTCGCAGTGTGTGAAGGAACTCACTGGGGA
This sequence comes from Pinus taeda, assembly GCA_000404065.3. NCBI lineage: Eukaryota > Viridiplantae > Streptophyta > Pinopsida > Pinales > Pinaceae > Pinus > Pinus taeda. Next base: position 159,844 of record APFE030740238.1, on the reverse strand, counting down.
GCGCGGCCAAGTTGAGGTCCACATTCTTCAAAGTGCTGACAATAGCCTTGTTAGGGGCCACCTTTGTGTTCAAAGCTCCATCAGGCAGTGTCACTGCCCGAAAATCCATTGACTGAACCAACTCTGCTGCCTGAGTGGTCCCGGGTGCCAAACTAGTTGAGGTAGTGTTTCTCTATCCTACGACTGCCTAGATTCTAGTTATTTGGATATGTACCTCATGTAGACGTGTTTGTATGATGCTTAGTGCCTCCTTCTACTGTTGCTCAAACTGCTGCAGCAGTTCTGCAGTTGTATCCCGCACCTTATCTCCAAAATCATCCAAGTCGCCCTCTGTCAAGGTAATTGGATCGAGCAATGACTTAGAGGCTTTGGTATTCTTGTGCAATATTTCCTTCTCCTGCTCCCTATACCACTTCACTTGGAAGGGATTTCTTTACTGTTGTTCTCCGCTGCCCTGCTCTGGTTGGTCATCTTCCTTCGTTTGGGGCAAAGGATATTTCTAACTTCTGTCGGAGTTGTTGTCTTCCTGCTTTGCATGTTCTTTTACAACACACTTCACATCCACACGTGCCTTCTCTTCGGCCTCTTTCTTCCTCTTTTTAGCCAATAGCTGAACCTTTTGTCTAACTGCTTCCTTTTTCTTTTTCTCCAAGGACTTGCTAGTCCTGGTGGCTTCATCAGATGCAACATGCTGGTCTGTTGGCCAACGCTTGATGAATTATGCAATCACATCATCTGTTTCTAGGTAGGGTAAGTCAAACCATTTCTAGTCGGGGTCCTTGCATGCTCAGATGTAAATATGGTGAAAGTCCACTTTGAACTCACGTACCTAGATAGCTTCTCATACACAGTTGGTGACAACCGTGACTTTCGGTTGATGGATGCACTAATGCTTGCCTCTATCAGTACCCAAAATACTTTGCTTTCTCTAATGCGCACAACATCCTTGGTGGCCCATAAATATGTAAATTTTACTACTTTTGGTAAAATTTGTCTCGATAAGAGGGAATTGGTTTTCCTCTAGTAACTCCTCCAGTAATAGCCATGAATAATGAAAGGTCTTACTTTGATCCTGTGCCTCTCTATAGTTCATGAGGAACTCGCTACATAGGTAGCATTCCCAGTTGAACTGTATGCCCTCTGTGCACTGAGCTACTAAAGAGACCATTGGTTCCGGTACCTCATTCATGTGGCACTTCCTCGTGATTTTTCCAGCCAAAATTTGAGTGGAAACCTTCGCCGCGAGGTTAGTAATGCTATAATTGGAATACCCATGCAACTTCTTGAAAAGTTTGAACTTATCCGTCATCTTCTTAGTGAGGTTGCGCTCGCTCATTTTTCTGCCAAACGCCTTGGTTGAATTCAGTCCTGAATGAGGTAATAGCATGATCCAATGGATCAACATATCGGTTATTGGTTTCAGTGCAATAAACAATAGGCACCCATCGTGCACCAAGCAGAGTAGCTTCTTGATGACTGTTAGGTTTATCAGAGCGTGGTGGTAGTGAGGCACCCATAGTAGCTTCAACATCCCCAAATTGTTAACTTCAAGAATCCGTTGCATTGGCTCTAGCGCAGTGACACCAGATTCCTTGTAGAAAACCCTCCTCAATAAGTTTTCTGTCACCAGGTGGGGGAACTGCTCGAGGTCCGCCAAATCCCAATATTCAAGTTTTAGATGCAGGATCCATGCCAAATGTGGACCTTAGAAGGGTAGGTTCTCTGGTAGGATGGGTGTGTTAAGGAGGAATTGTCACTTATCTGGGTCCTTTGGGACCTTCACTTTGCCCTAGCACGAAGGGATATACTCCAACAACTTAGAAATAGGGTGTACCCCCTCAATATATATTTCTTCCGCGCCCTCCTTGGCCTCCAGATCTACCACTTTTCCCTTCTCTTGTGCACTCTTCTTTTCTTTCTTCTATGCTTGTGTAGCTGCATGCTTCCTCACTGACTCATGCACAGTGTTGACTTCTTCTGCTTATCCTTCTTTGGCTTGGGCACCTCTCTCATCAACGTAGGCTTTGGCTTAGGTGACCTCAACATCGTAGGAACTGTTGCTGGAACCTCCATACTCACAACCTCAGAGGTAGCTCCCTCAAAGGCAATAGTCTCTTCAGCAATTATAGTTTCTGCAGGACCTGGTCCTAACATGATGTCGCGGATGAGTTTTCTGTCTTACTCGGAATATTGATCAAACATGGGGCTTGTGAGTAAATCCTCAAAGAAATAATGGCTCATGTGCAACAGACAACACAACTCAAAAATTCTCAGAATGCAAAGTGTTTCTTACTGGATGGCCACCTATAATTTATAGGCAAATTCGAATTCAAATTTGACTGTTCCCCCCAAAATCCGTCCATAAATGTGATATTGGTGGCAGATTTCCAAATATTTCACTCTTGATTTCAGCCTTAAATGACTAAAATGTTAGTCGCTCGCTCCTCTTAACCGTCTTCTAGCAGTCAAATCATGAACAGTGACGGTAACAGTCACTTTCTAGTTGCGATGCATGGTCTCCACCCCTATAGAACAACTCCCTTCATGCTTCTTCTAGTACTATGACACCCTCTTGTTTCGTGCAAGCCCCTTGTCACGCAACTCTACCAGCCAGGCAGTGTAGTTTATAGTCTCGTGCCTCCTTATAGCTACCTAGATCACTAAGACTGTGATACCATCATGTAGTCATCGGTCCAGATTCCCAGTGTATGGATTCAATCAATTTCCATTTACCTTTCCGAGAAATGGATCTCCATTCAATTTCACAAGCTAAACTGCTCCACCATCAGTAATCTCTTTGATAACGTATGGCCTCAACCAGTTCATCTAAAATTTTCCTAGAAATTTATCAAACTTACTATCATATAATAAAACTATATCATTTATCTTGAAGGTGCACAGTTTGATGTGCCGATAGTGCCAAGCTTTTTTGTGTTCCTTCTGAACCTGCTGATGGAATCCAACCAAAAATCTATCTTCCTCGAGCTCTATCAGCTACGTGAGCCACTCTTCTAAGGCTCCGCAGTTTTCCATCCCTATGAATGCCACTATGCGTAGACTAGGCATGATATATTCCATAGGAATCACAACCTCTACACCATAGACTAGCCTAAACGGTCCCTGACTAGTAAGCTTATTACAAGTAGTTCTATAAGCCCATAACACAGCTAGTACGCACACATCCCAACCATTCCTCTTTGCATTTCAAACCTTTATCGACATGTTCTCCAATATCTTATTAAAGACCTCAACCGTCCCATTGGCCTGAGCATGATATGGCATACTCTTTTGGTGATAAACTTGGAACTCCTCTATCAACACATTGATCGTTTCATTAAGGAAATGCATACCATGATCACTCATCAAAATATTTGGGAAACCAAACCTGGTCAACACATACTCATACATAAATTTCACTATTGTTGCCCTGTACAGTCCTTTACATGCTGCGCCTCTAACCATCTAGTCAAATACTCAGTCACGGTGATGATATACCGCACACCCATCTTCTTTCGTCGAGGCTGAATCAGTCCTACAAAATCGATTGCCCATATCTCAAATGGCTGCAATGATACATATGGATTCAAAGGCAGCTCATCCCTCCACGATGGTTTGTCAGTTCTCTGACATGCATCACACGCCCCACAATATGCTTTCGAATCCTTAAGCAATGTTGGCCACCACAACCCAGCGCGTAAAATATTATGCGATGTTGCTTTTCTTTCATAATGGCCTCCTGCAGGTCCTCCATGAGCTTCATCTAGGATACTGCTTCATTCAAAATTAGGCACATAACATTGTAGTAAGTCGTCCGATCCCATTTTATATAAGTGACCTACAATAACTGAAAAATTTGTCTTGCGCACCACCAATTCCTTTCTATTGACTAGTGTATCCTCCTGGATCCGTTCCTGTAGTTAGGAAGTGGATAATGTCTGTAAAATGATTGTCTATCATGCTCACCGCAAAGATTTGCATTTTAGGTAACCCCTCCTCTAAATTGGTAGGCTCCTCTCTTGTTTCAATTCGCGACAGATGATCTAGCCCTGCATTCAATCACCCTAGCTTCACAATTACTTCGAAATCATACTCCTGAAACAACAACAACCATCTGCATATTCCCCCCCCAAACATAGGCTTTTTGTTTAGGTACTTTAATGCATAATGATTTGTATACATCTTAAAGTGTCCATCTAGTAGGTAGTGCCTAAACTTCTGAAGTGCGTACACCATAGCCAACCCTTTGTGCTCTGTCATGAAGTAATTTCTTTTAGCCTTAGACAACTTCCTGCTCACAAATTTTATCGAGTGATACAATTCTCCTTCACTGGCTTGTGTCAACACTGCCCCCTGCACGATGCATGATGCATCCACATGCACATGAAACTCCTTCTTCCAATCCGAGAAGTGTAGGATTGGTGCAGTGACCATATTCTCCTTAATACATCCAGACTCCACTCACATTCTTCATTCCAATATAATGTAACGTCCTTCTTCAACAACATTTCCATCGATGCAGTAATCTAAGCATAACTCTTGATGAAATTTCGATAATATCCAGTATGACCCAGTTTTTCACACAACTGTTTAACACTCCTTGGTGCCTCCAAATTAATTATGACCCTGACCTTAGCAGGGTCCATGACTAAGCCTTGCCTGCACATTACATGAACTATCAAGATTCTGAAAGGGAAACAAAATAGGCACTTCTTCAAAGTTAGCGCGATCTGATACCTTTGACACGTATCCAGCATCAAGCGCAAACTATCTACATGGAATTTGACCAGTCCAAACACTATCCAATCATCAACATATACCTCTAAAAACTTGTGAATGAACTCCTTGAGCGCCGCAATGACTAGACGCAAAAATATTTCTAGCACATTCTTAAATCCAAAAGGCATTACCGTATACTGAAATCATCCCCACTCAGTCACGAAGGTATTTTTTCTCCTGTCTTCTAACGTGATCTTTATCTAATGGTATCCAAAGAACTTGTTAGTAAATGAGTATGCTTCCTATCTACCAACATTATCCAGTACCTCTTCTGTGAATGGAGTTAGAAAAGGATCATGAACACAAGCATCGTTCAACTTCCTAAGATCTACGCAAATCCTTAGCTCATCCTTCTGTTTCTTTTCCTAAACTACCATTGGACTCACCCAATCATATCCCTTCACTGGTTCAATGATACCTGCTTCCAACATCTTGTCCAACTCAAAGCAAACCTTGTCATTGTACTTAGGATTAAGGTGATATGGCCTTTTCTTAATAGGCTTTGCATCTAGTTTCAAAGTTATTTTCATCACTCCCAAATCACCTATGATTCCTTTTAAGTCTAAAAACTTTGTGGGGAAAATATCCTAGTACTCGCAGAGTAACTCAACGACCTTATCCACTGTAGCATCATCACAATAGTCCCTTATCTTCACAAACTTTGGCTTCGCTTCTATTCCAATGTTCACATGTCTGGTTTTCAGTGGCTCAGTGATATCAGGAATCTCTATCTACGATCCCTCAACTTCGCGGTGACCTTTTGTCTCTAGGATATTAATGCTCCTTGGATCCTTGTCTTCTTCTTCAAGGGTCACATTGTAGCATTCCAGTGCATGGCACAGCTAGGTGGTCCAATCTGGTTGAATCAAATCCAAGGGATCCTATACGATTCTGAAGATTGCTGCCTTGACCTCCTGCAATGCTTCATCAATGCATTCAAATCCATCTTCAAAGCTGAATGTCATTACGAATTCCTGTCTCAAAATATCCCACTCGTCAATGTCATGGCAGAGCTATGTTTCCAAGTATTATCAACTTAATGCTCTAGTCCAACTTGGTTTGAATACTTCATGTTTGACTTGTGCAGTAGACACCAAGATGAATAACTTTCATGATGCTTTGTTAGGAGGATTCCAGAGCCCTCTCAATAATGGCCCTATTTGGTCTTTTGTCATTCCTCGCTATCAAGTTTCTTTAACCGACCCATATATCAATGAATTCCAAAACGCCTATATATAGTTTTATGGTTTTGATGTTGCTCCCCAATCCCAAATTGCTCAGTTACATGCATCTATTTGCCTACGGTTTGTCTCTACTTCTATGCCTGTACTTAATCCTAGGTTGAAGGGTAGAGCCTTAAAGGAAGGAGTAATTGTTGGCCCTGGAAATACTGCTCCACAACAGATTTGCTTTTGTGAATGTATGTTGTCTGATGAATGGAATAGTACTTATATTTCATTATCACAGAAATACCCTCAGCTTAATGCTCCAAAGACACCTCAACAATTGTCTTTAATTCAACATCGTGATGGTACATCTGGTTTGAAGCTTACTTCTCCCACACTCACTCGCTCCATGTCTACTGTCAATACATCTCCACTTTTAAATAGGGATCTTACATCCTCATCCTACCTCTCTGTTCCCAGACACATGCCTGCTATCCCAAGAAGAATGATCCAAAGGACTCAATCTCATAAATTTGCTGATTGCCAGTTTTGTGTTCCATATACTTCCTTTCAGACTGAAAACCCTCATTCTCCTAAAGATGATTCTCAAATCTTCATTCCTGATATTAAAAGCTTCTCTCTTCCAACAGCTCAATCTGAGATATCTTCGAAAATAAATGAGAGACATTTAGAACATGGAAATACTAGAAGAACATTTAGTAGTGGAACAAAGAAAGTAGACCTGCAATGGTTATCTATGAAAGATATGTCTGATCTAGATCAAACAGAATCAACAAAGCTACACAATTATACAAACTATCAAATTGTTTGTATGTTGCAAAATATTGATGATATAGCTAGAGATGTTTTAGAAGTCAAAGAGCATATTAAGAAATTGCATTCTAGCTATAATGAAATTTTGGGTACACAGAATGAACATACCCAACAATTGAATGATATTAATTCTAATATGGGTATTATTTCCAAATCTCTTGGTCATTTAAGAGATGCTCTTCCGGCCCCTACTTCTCCTCCACATTACAGAGAAGTAGAACTGTCAAGTTCCAAATTGACATTCACCCCTTCTGAACCTGAATCCTCCCATAAAAGCATTCTTTTTAAGGGGGTATAGAATATTGGTAAACTTCATATTGAAAGAATTCAGAAAGGAATAGATTTAGCCAAAGAGAAAACGGAATTAATGAGAAATCAGCTAAACATATTTCCTTCTCTTGACAGTCTGAGACTACCAAAACAGTATGTTAGTCTCAAAAGTCTAATTGAAAATGGTCAACCATTTGCTCCAAAAGAGATATTAGCCATGTTTGGAGTAACTGCTACTCCTGAAACCCCTTGTGAGCCTACCCAAGGAGATTCAAGTTTTAATAGAGATAGACATGAGCCCTATTTCTTTTCACACAAAGGGAGGAAAGACCAAGACGACACTACTGCTCATGAAGCTTCGGTCTCTAGTCCTTTTGGTAGATATTCAGAAAGATTACAAAACACCTCCACAAAGTTATATAATCCCTTAGGAAAGGGATATGGTAATAATTTGCTACTGAATATTGATTGGTTAAGTTATGAAGAAGTAATTAATGTCCTACATAACATTCATGCTTGGGCATTACAAAGGAAAGCAGAAACTAAGGCAAGCTGGTCTGATATTGTTACCCAGATAGTTTGGTCTTTTACTGGTATTGCAAAAATGTGGTGGGATAAATTTTCTGATAGAGAAATGACACAGATTGTTGAAAATGAAGATGATCCCTTGAAATCCTTGTTTGGTGCTTTAAAACATGAGTTTGTCGGATCTATGCCAGAAGACTCAGCTCATCATGCCTAGTTATTCTTGTCTCAGAAATTATGTGATATTGATTATCTACAAGAATATTTTTGCACTATGAAAAAATTTCTTTATCAAGCTCATGACTCTCATAATGTTTCATATCTGAGATATTACATAGCCTCTATGCCAGGAAAAATCCTAGATCTGATAAATCCGTACATAAAGACTAATAAGATCAATATTGAAAATTCATCTTTTGCAGTTGTCCATCAAATGATAGTCTCTATACTCCAAAGAGAGTGTGCTACTGAAAAGGCTAAAAAGAATTTTAAGAAGTAGATGCATTTCAGCACCAAGTTATGCAATACTTTTCCTAAGACATATAATTTTGGTTGTCATTCAAAATCCAAGAACAAAGCATTAAAGAAATCTAAGGCTACTTGTTCATGTAAGTCTGAAAAATATTTTCCTAAAGAAAAGAAATATTATCCTTCGAGAAAAACTTTCAACAAAAGAAGGGTAGTATTTAAGAAAAGATCAAGACCATCAAAGAAAGCTACTTGCTTTATTTGTGGGAAGGAAGGTCACTATGCAAATAATTGTAGAGAGAAGAAAGATAAGAAACAGATAAAAATTATGGATATTTTCTCTACAATTCATGATCCGAAAGAATGGGATCTTATATCTCATTCTGAAGGTGAATATTTTGAGGTCTCTAGTTCTTCTTCATCTGATACTGAAGAAGATATTCTTGATATAAGAAGAATAGATCTGTATGATAGTTCCTCTGATTCAGAAGAAACTTTTATTCCTGACATGAAGATGTTTTACATTTCTTCTGATAATTTACAGATGAAGATTGCAACAGTCAAGGCTGAATTGGCTCAGCTTGATCCAGTCCAGTTCACTGCAAGAAGAAGATAGACAGAAAAACTTGAAAGTCTAGAAAAACAGCTACCTTCTGGGAAGAAGAACAAAGAAAAATTCACAGATGAAGAGTTCATAGAAAAATAATTTGATTCCCTATTCAAGCCACTCCAGATAAAAGAAAGTTCATCATCAGATTCAGGTATGGACAAAATCAGTTCTTTAAAGGACAAGATAGAACAATTAGAATCTTCAATTCATCATACTAGATTAGAGATGATTCAATTATCATCCAAACTCCAAATGCTTATCTTAGATTATGATGATTGTAATTCCAAATTATCTAGTTTATTTCTTAAGAATGTTTCAGAAGAATTCCCTCAAAAAGATACCAGTGTAGAAGTAGTTAGATTAATGGGAATGGGAGATAGAGTGGTAATCCCTATAAAAATCAAATTTCCAAAAATAAAATATTACACTCTAGATGCTCAAATTGATTCTGGAGCCATGAGTAGTTGTTGCAAATATGGTGCAATTCCTTCCTATTATTGGCAGCCTACTAAATTGCAGTTTAGAGCTATTAGAAAAGATTTGATGGAAATCAATCACATAGCTCCTGGTTTTCCAATTTATTTTAATGATGTCTAGGTGAAAGTTACATTATACAGTTTTGATATAGGTTCTGACTTTCTTTTAGGACAAGATTTTTTGAATGATATATTGCCTGTAACTTTTGGTAAAGGCAAAGTCACCTTCAACACTTCTGAAGGACCAAACAGCTTACCCTCATCTAGTGATTATCAAATAAAAGTAAAGTTGGAAAACCAAGATTTGTTCTATCACAACCTCCAAGATTTGAGCAAGATTAACAATATTGTCAAGAATGTAGAACTTCATGGTCCCAAAACTTTGGAAAAAATATCAGACAAGCTTCGGAAAGACTGCACTGCCTCTAGACCCAATGCATTATCGACCTGCGAAAAGTATTTTGTGGCCTTTCCTTATAAAGAAAATTATGTTCCAAAGCCACAAAAAGACAGTGCTAATCATATGAGCCCCTCAGAACAAGATTTATGTCGACAAGATATAGCACAATTATTAAAAAAAAAACTGATAGAGCCTTGTAAAAGTCCTTGGGCTTGTCTTGCATTTTATGTGAATAAACACAATGAGAAAAAAAGAGGTAAGAAGTGGCTCGTCATCAACTATAAAACTCTGAATGATGCCTTGTTGCCAATCCAGTATCCTTTACCCAACAAAGAACTATTACTTGCCAAAATTGCTAATGCCAATGTTTTCAACAAATTTGACTTAAAAAGTGGGTTTTGGCAGATAGGCATTCTCCCTGATGATAGATACAAGACTACTTTTACAACCCATCATGGCCAATATCAATGGACTCTGATACCTTTTGGTTTGAAAAATGCTCCATCAGAATTTCAGAAAAGGATGGAAGACATTTTTGGTGGGGAGGAGTACATAATAGTTTATATAGATGATTTGCTTGTTTTTAGCAGAGATGTAAATAGTCACAAGATGCATTTAGAGAAGTTTTATGAACTTGTTTATAAGCATGGTCTCATTCTTTCAGATTCAGAAGAAAAATTTCAGATTGGTAAAGTCAGAATAGATTATTTGGGACTGCATATAGAAAAAGGACATGTAAATATGCAACCTCATGTTCTAACCCATTTGTTGAAATTTCCTGATGTTATTCCAGATATTAGAACATTGTAGATATTTCTTGGTTGCTTGAATTATATAAGACAGTTTTATGAGAAACATGTATATGACACAAAAGTCCTCCAGAAAATATTAAATAAGCAAGCAGCGGGATGGACAGAAGAGATGACTAATGCAGTCAGAAGCATTAAAACCAAAATTACAGATTTGCCAAAACTTAAGCTGCCAGATACTAATCTTCCATTTATTCTTGAGACAGATGCCTCAGATCATACTTGGGCTGCAGTATTATTGCAAAAGCATGGAAGAAAATAACTGGTGTGTGCTTATTCCTCAGGTACATTTGATGATACTGAAAGAAAGTATCATTCTTCCCATAAGGAGATACTAGCTGTTAAAACAGGAATAAAAAGGTTTCATTTGTTCCTAAAATGTGTCAGATTCTTAGTCAGAATAGATTTGAAACACATGAAGATCATTTTGGCAAACAAAAGACTTCTTGAGCAAGGAAGTACCAGGCTATTGAGATGGGCATTATGGCTTGATGGATTTGATTTTGATATAGTATATAAATCTGGTGTTGAAAATTATCTTGCTAATATGCTCACAAGAGAAGGTTCACAAGAAATCAAAGAAATAAAAATGTCCAGGCCATTGCGACAAGATGAATCTTTGAGTTCAATTCAGTCTAGAAGAGTCAGTCAGGTGATAGTTTGTAGTCAGTGTCATTACCATTTTTGTTGGGATTGTTTTGTAAAAAGGTTTGAGTCTTTACCAATAAGTCTTAGGGAACTAGTTCTGCAGAAATGGTTTGAGTCTAAAGATAGCATGTGGTCATATGCTAGAGAGTTACCATATAGAGGGAGACCTTGGAGAGTTTATTATACTTTGACTAGAGAAGCAGAGCCTTCATATCTTGCATTCATCCAGAACATTGACTGGACATGGCATCATTACTTTACCATTCATATGAAAGCCAGGATACATGGGTCTATCAAAGTCATATTTTTTGCTGTAAATATAGATAGTGTTGTCAATTGGTGGAGTCCTTGGTTCAAAATATTTTTGGTCAAGTATATACCAAGAGCCAATTGGATGTTAGAACATGATACTAAGTGTACCCTTAGTACTCTAATGCGAGAATTGCCTATAGTTGCTCAGAATGATTATGTCATAGAGTTCACATTAGTCCATCAGGATTCAATGGTAGTTGCAAATGAAGGAGACCAATCTTTTAGTCTCTTTATAAGTTTCCAAGGTAGGATTTCTGTCGATGAACAATACAGACCTCAAAATCTGTATTCATTCCCATTTTATTGTTAATTCAGAGAACATGATCCCCCTTGGCTATACATTCCTAATGAAGTTTTTGCTCCTGATTTAAATGGCTTAGTAGATTATTATCAAGAAAGGGATCCTCATCATCAACATGATCATGAAGAAAGAGCAAATAGTGACTGATTGCAAAAGAGCACTCTGATGAAATATTTGTAATCATCTCTATTGAAATGGAATAATTGTTTTTGGTTTCCATGGGATTTAGTCCAGTTAAAAATCTCTACTGTGTAAATACTTTTGTAAAAGAGCCGATGTCCTAGATTCCGACCATTCTATTGATAAGATTTGTTCTCTTTGTGTCAAGATTCGGTCCCCATATGGCCTAGCCTCTAAGGGACGAGATAACAAGTGGTTGTCCCCACTTGCTCGAATCTTTACTTTTAGTACATTTCTTTAGTCAGTTCTTGCTTTATGTACATCTCATTATTGTACTCCTACGTTCGAACTATGATATCTTGTATGATAGTCTAGCCGAAAGGAGATTCCTTTTGTTTCCAATTTCTAGTAAAAGTTGTGACCGGAAAACCGGCTCTAAGGCTATATATTGTTGAGCCTCGCATTGTAAAGATCATCCAAAAATTAATGAAGATTTGCTCTGAGCAAGTGTTATGTGTTGTTATCTGAGTTTCATTCTTATTTTCTGGTATTGAGTTTTATACCTCCCTATTCTGCATCTGCGAGATTTATTCTTGATCTTCTTGCATCACAGAGTGATAAGCTCATTATTAAGATTCTACCCCCTTAAAAAGAATGATTTTATGGGAGGATTCAGTTTCAGAAGGGGTGAATGTCAATTTGGAACTTGACAGGTCTACTTCTCTATAATGTGGAGGAGAAGTAGGGGCCGGAAGAGCATCTCTTAAATGACCAAGAGATTTGGAAATAATACCCATATTAGAATTAATATCATTCAATTGTTGGGTATGTTCATTCTGTGTACCCAAAATTTCATTGTAGCTAGAATGCAATTTCTTAATATGCTCTTTGACTTCTAAAACATCTCTAGCTATATCATCAATATTTTGCAACATACAAACAATTTGATAGTTTGTATAATTGTGTATATTTGCTGATTCTGCCTAATTTGGATCATACATATCTTTCATAGATAACCATTGCAAGTCTACTTTCTTTGTTCCACTACTGAATGTTCTTCTAGTATTTCCAGGTTCTAAATGTCTCTCATTTATTTTTGAAGATATCTCAGATTGAGCTCTTGGAAGAGAGAAGCTTTTAATATCAGGAATGAAGATTTGAGAATCATCTTTAGGAGAATGATGTTTTTCAGTCTGAAAGGAAGTAGATGGAACAAAAAAATGGCAATCAGCAGATTTATGAGATTGAGTCCTTTGGATCATTCTTCTTGGGATAGCAGTCATGTGTCTGGGAACAGATAGGTAGGATGAGGACACAAGATCCCTATTTAAAAGTGGAGATATATTGATAGCAGACATGGAGTGATTGAGTGTGGGAGAAGTAAGCTTCACACTAGATGTACCATTAGGATGTTGAATTAAAGACAATTATTGAGGTGTCTTTGGAGCATTAAACTGAGGGTATTTATGTTATAATGGAATATAAGTACTATTCCATTCATCAGGCAAGGTACATTCACAAAAGCCAATCTGTACTGGAGCAGTATTTCCAGGGCCAAAAATTACTCCTTCCTTTAAGGCTCTGCCCTTCAACTGAGGATTAAGTACAGGCATAGAAGTAGAGACAAACCGCAGGCAAATAGATGCATGCAACTGAGCAATTTAGGATTGAGGAGCAACATCAAAACCATAAAACTGTATATAGGCGTTCTGGAATTCATTGATATATGGGTCGGTTAAAGAAACTTGATAGCGAGGAATGACAGAAGACCAAACAGGGCCATTATTGAGAGGTCTCTGGAATCCTCCTAACAAAGCATCATGAAAGTTATTCATCCTGGTATCTAATGCACAAGTCAAACATGAAGTATTCAAACCAGGTCGGACTAGAGGATTGATGTCGAACTGAATCATTCCTATATGAACATATTTATAACCATTCTCTAATCCGCATTCTATGTCATCTTTCTTGATCAAGGGGATCTGGTAAACTGATTGACCAGTAGAAATAGGAATATTAACACAAGTAAATCTGAAAAGCTGAGCAGTGAGAAATTGGAAAACAAGAATTTTATAAAGCTTATCAATTTCTATCTATGGCAGTGTCCAATTGGGATGAGGCTCAAATTCTTGTACCAACACTTTCTCATCATAAAGGATTTCATCATTATGAGATCTATTCAAGATTTTATTGAGAAAATACCATCTATTCTTATGAGCTATGTATCTGTCTTCGGGTTTCTGAAGAGTAAACTCATTCATATAATCAGCCATTGAAATTAAGTATAAGTAAGCACCTGAACAGAGGTGTACCGAAGTCTTTGTGCACCAGGAAAGCAAACACGACAGTCCTTCACCTTCACAACTATCTACCAGTGCCTTACCGCCAACTTAGACTCATGGACAGTAGCTCAGACAAATACAACTCAATGAAAAAACCAGACAATACCAAATAGCTTAGACAAAGAACCAGATGGCTCTGATACCAAATAGCTTAGACAAAGAACCAGATGGCTCTGATACCAAATCTTAATAATGAGTTTATCACTCCGTGATGCAAGAAGATCAAGAATAAATATCGTAGATGCAGAGCAGGTAGGTATAAAAATCAATACCAGAAAATAAGAATGAAACTTAGATAACAACACATAACACTTGCTCAGAGAAATTATTCATTAATTTTTGGATGATCTTTACAATGAGAGGCTCAGCAATATATAGCCATAGAACCGGTTATCCGGTCACAACTTTTACTGGAAACTAGAAACAAAAGGAATCTCCTTTTAGCTAGACTATCATGCAAGATATCATAGTCCGAATGTAGGAGTACAATAATGAGATGTACATAAAGCAAGAACTGACTAAAGAAATGTACTAAAAGTAAAGATTCGGGCAAGTGGGGACAACCACTTGTTATCTCGTCCCTTAGGGGCTAGGCCATATGGGGACCGAATCTTGACACACAAAAAACAAATCTTATCTATATAATGGCCGGAATCTAGGACATCAGCTCTTTTACAAAAGTATTTACACAGTGGAGATTTTTAACTGGACTGAATCCCACGGAAACCAAAAACAATTATACCATATCAATAGAGATGATTTACAAATATTTCATCAGAGTGATATTTTGCAATCAATCACTATTTGCTCTTTCTTCATGATCATGTTGATGATGAGGATCCCTTTCTTGATAATAATCTACTAAGCCATTTAACTCAGGAGCAAAAACTTCATTAGGAATGTATAGCCAAGGGGGATCATGTTCTCTGAAACAACAATAAAATGGGAATGAATACAGATTTTGAGGTCTGCATTGTTCATCGATAGAAAAACTACCTTGGAAACTTACAAAGAGACTAAAAGATTGGTCTCCTTCATTTGCAACTACCATTGAATCCTGATGGACTAATGTGAACTCTATGACATAATCATTCTGAGCATATATATGAAATTCCTACATTAAAGTACTAAGAGTACACTTAGTATCATGTTCTAACATCCAATTGACTCTTGGCATATACTTGACCAAAAATATTTTGAACCAAGGACTCCACCAATTGACAACACTATCTATATTTACAGCAAAAAATATGACTCGGACAGACCCATGTATCCTGGCTTTCTGATGAATGGTAAAGTAATCATGCCATGTCCAGTCAGTGTTCTGGATGAATGCAAGATATGAAGGTTATGCTTCTCTAGTCAAAGTATAATAAACTCTCCAAGGTCTCTCTCTATATGGTAACTCTCTAGCATATGACCACATGCTATCTTCAGACTCAAACCATTTCTGCAGAACTAGTTCCCTAAGACTTATTGGTAAAGACTCAAACCTTTTTCCAAAACAATCCCAACAAAAATGGTAATGACACTGACTACAAACTATCACCTGACTGACTCTTCTAGACTAGACTGAACTCGAAGATTCATCTTGTCGCAATAGCCTGAACATTTTGATTTCTTTGATTTCTTGTGAGCATATCAACAAGATAATTTCAGCACTAGATTTATATACTATATCAAAATCAAATCCATCAAGCCATAATGCCCATCTCAATAGCCTAGTACTTCCTTGCTCAAACAGTCTTTTGTTTGCCAAAATGCTCTTCATGTGTTTCAAATCTGTTCTGACTAAGAATCTGACACATTTTAGGAACAAATGAAACCTTTTTATTCCTCTTTTAATAGCCAGTATCTCCTTATGGGAGGAAGGATACTTTCTTTCAGTATCCTCAAATGTACCTGAGGAATAAGCACACACCAGTTATTTTCTTCCATGCTTTTGGAACAATACTGCAGCGCAAGTATGATCTGAAGCATATGTCTCAAGAATAAATGGATGATTAGTATCTGGCAACTTAAGTTTTGTCAAATCTGTAATTTTGCTTTTAATGCTTCTGACTGCATTGGTCATCTCTTCTATCCATCCTGCTGCTTGCTTCTTTAATCTTTTCTGGATGACTTTTGTGTCATCTGCTTGTTTCTCATAAAACTGTCTTATATAATTCAAGCAACCAAGAAATCTCTGCAATGTTCTAATATCTGGAATAACATCAGGAAATTTCAACAAATGGGTTAGAACATGAGGTTGCAGATTTACATGTCCTTGTTCTATATGCAGTCCCAAATAATCTATTATGACTTTACGAATCTGAATTTTTTCTTCTGAATCTAAAAGAACGAGACCATGCTTATAAAGCAGTTCATAAAACTTCTCTAAATGCAGCTTGTGACTATTTACATCTCTGCTAAAAACAAGCAAATCATCTATATAAACTATTATGTACTCCTCCCCACCAAAAATGTCTTCCATCCTTTTCTGAAATTCTGATGGAGCATTTTTCAAACCAAAAGGCATCACAATCCATTGAAATTGGCCATGAGAGACTATAAAGGCAGTCTTGTATCTATTGTCAGGAAGAATGCCTATCTGCCAAAACCCACTTTTTAAGTCAAATTTGCTAAAAACATTGGCATTAGCAATTTTGGCAAGTAATAGTTCTTTGTTGGGTAAAGCATACCGGATTGGAACAAGGCATCATTATGAGCTTTATAGTTGATGACGAGCTGCTTCTTACCTCTTTTTTGCTCACTGTGTTTATTCACATAAAATGCAGGACAAGCCCAAGGACTTTTACAAGGCTTTATCAGTTTTTGTTTTAATAGCTGTGCTATCTCTTGTCAACATAAATCTTGTTCTAAGGGGCTCATATGATTAGCACTAGATTTTTGTGGCTTTGGAACATAATTTTCTTTATAAGGAAGGGCCACAAAATACTTTTCGCGGGTCTAGAATGCATCGGGTCTAGAGGCAGCGCAATATTTCTGAAGCTTGTCTGATATTTTTTTTCAAAGTTTTGGGACCATGAAGTTCTGCATTCTTGACAATCTTGTTAATCTTGGTCAAATCTTGGAGGCTCTGATAGACCAAATCTTGGTCTTTCGGCTATACTTTTATTTGATAATCACTAGATGAGGGTAAGCTGACTGGTCCTTCATAAATGCTGAAGGTGACTGTGCCTTTACCAAAAGTGAGAGGCAATAGATCATTCAAAAAATCTTGTCCTAAAAGAAAGTCAAAACTTGTATCAAAACTGTACAATGTAACTTTCACCTAGACATCATTCAAATAAATTGGAAAACCAGGAGCTATGTGGTTGATTTCCATCAAATCTTTTGTAATAGCTCTAAACTGCAATTTAGTAGGCTGACAATAATAGGAAGGAATTGCACCATATTTTCAACAACTACTCATGGCTCCAGAATCAATTTGAGCATCTAGAGTGTAATATTTTATTTTTGGCAATTTGATTTTTATAGGGATTACAACTCTATCTCCCATTCCCATTACTCTGACTACTTTTACACTGGTATCTTTTTGAGGGAATTCTTCTGAAACATTCTTAAGAAATAAACTAGATAATTTGGAATTACAATCATCATAATCTAAGATAAGCATTTGGAGTTTGGATGATAATTGAATCATCTCTAATCTAGTATGATGAATTGAAGATTCTAATTGTTCTATCTTGTCCTTTAAAGAACTGATTTTGTCCATACCTGAATCTGATGATGAACTTTCTTTTATCTGGAGTGGCTTGAATAGGGAATCAAATTATTTTTCTATGAACTCTTCATCTGTGAATTTTTCTTTGTTCTTCTTCCCAGAAGGTAGCTGTTTTTCTAGACTTTCAAGTTTTTCTGTCTATCTTCTTCTTGCAGTGAACTGGACTAGATCAAGCTGAGCCAATTCAGCCTTGACTGCTGCAATCTTTATCTGTAAATTGTTAGAAGAAATGTAAAACATCTTCATGTCAGGAATAAAATTTTCTTCTGAATCAGAGGAATTGTCATCTAGATCTATTCTTCTTATATCAGGAATATCTTCTTCAGTATCAGATGAAGAGGAACTAGAGACCTCAAAATGTTCACCTTCAGAATGAGATATAAGATCCCATTCTTTCGGATCATGAATTGTAGAGAAAATATCCATAATTTTCATCTATTTCTTATCTTTCTTCTCTCTACAATTATTTGCATAGTGACCTTCCTTCCCACAAATAAATCAAGTAGCTTTCTTTGATGGTCTTGATCTTTTCGTAAATACTACCCTTCTTTTGTTGAAAGTTTTTCTGGAAGGATAATATTTCTTTTCTTCAGGAAAATAATTTTCAGACTTACATTAACAAGTAGCCTTAGATTTCTTTAATGCTTTGTTCTTGGATTTTGAATGACAACCAAAATTATATGTCTCAGGAAAAGTATTACATAACTTGGTGCTGAAATGCATCTGCTTCTTAAAATTCTTTTAAGCAGCACAATCTCTTTGGAGTATAGAGACTATCATCTGATGGACAACTGCAAAAGATGAATTTTCAATATTGATCTTATTAGTCTCTATGTACTGATTTATCATATCTGGGATTTTTCCTGGCATAGAGGCTATGTAATATCTCATATATGCAACATCATGAGAGTCATGAGCTTGATAAAGCAATTTTTGCATAGTGCAAAAATATTCTTGTAGATAATCAATATCACATAATTTCTGAGACAAGAATAACTAGGCATGATGAGCTGAGTCTTCTGGCACAGATTCGACAAACTCATGTTTTAAAGCATCAAACAAGGCTTTCAAGGGATCATCTTCATTTTCAACAATCTGTGTCATTTCTCTATCAGACAATTTATCCCACCACATTTTTTGAATACCAGTAAAAGACCAAACTATCTGGGTAACAATATCAGACCAGCTTGCCTTAGTTTCTGCTTTCCTTTGTAATTCCCAAGCATGAATTTTATGTAGGACATTAATTACTTCTTCATAACTTAAGCAATCAATATTCACTAGCAAAGTATTACCATATCCCTTTCCTAAGGGATTATCTAACTTTGTGGAGGTGTTTTGTAATCTTTCTGAATATCTACCAAAAGGACTAGAAACCGAAGCTTCATGAGCAATAGTGTCCTCTTGGTCTTTCCTCCCTTTGTGTGAAAAGAAATAGGGCTCATGTCTATCTCTCTTAAAACTTGACTCTCCTTAGGTAGGCTCACCACAGGTTTCAGGAGTAACAGTTACTCCAGACATGGCTAATATCTCTGTTGGAGCATATGGTTGACCATTTTCAATCAGACTTTTGAGACTAACATACTGTTTTGGTAGTTTCAGACTGTCAAGAGAAGGAAATTTGTTTAGTCGATTTCTCATTAATTCCGTTCTCTCTTTGGCTAAATCTATTCCTTTATCAAGAATAAATCTCGCAGATGCAGAGCAGGGAGGTATAAAACTCAATACCAGAAAATAAGAATGAAGCTAAGATAACAACACATAACACTTGCTCAAAGCAATTCTTCATTAATTTTCAGATGATCTTTACAATGCGAGGCTCAACAATATATAGCCTTAGAATGGGTTATCCGGTCACAACTTTTACTGGAAACTGGAAACAAAAGGAATCTCCTTTCGGCTAGACTATCATGCAAGATATCATAGTTTGAATGTAGGAGTACAATAATGAGATGTACATAAAGTAAGAACTGACTAAAGAAATGTACTAAAAGTAAAGATTCGGGCAAGTGGGGACAACCACTTGTTATCTCGTCCCTTAGAGGCTAGGCCATATGGGGACCGAATCTTGACACACAGAAAACAAATCTTATCAACAAAATGGCCAGAATCTAGGACATCGGCTCTTTTACAAAAGTATTTACATAGTAGAGATTTTCAATTGGACTAAATCCTACGGAAACCAAAAACAATTATTCCATATCAATAGAGATGATTTTCAAAGATTTCATCAGAGTGATCTTTTGCAATCAGTCACTATTTGCTCTTTCTTCATGATCATGTTGATGATGAGGATCCCTTTCTTGATAATAATCTACTAATCCATTTAACTTAGGAGCAAAAACTTCATCAAGAATGTATAGCCAAGGGGGATCATGTTCTCTGAAATAACAATAAAATGGGAATGAATACATATTTTGAGGTGTGTATTGTTCATCGACAGAAATCCTACCTTGGAAACTTACAAAGAGACTAAAAGATTGGTCTCCTTCATTTGCAACTACCATTGAATTCTGATGGACTAATGTGAACTCTATGACATAATCATTCTGAGCAGCTATATGAAATTCCCACATTAGAGTACTAAGAGTACACTTTATATCATGTTCTAACATCCAATTGACTCTTGGCATATACTTGACCAAAAATATTTTGAACCAAGGACTCCACCAAATGACAACACTATCTATATTTACAACAAAAAATATGACTCTGACAAACCCATGTATCTTGGCTTTCTGATGAATGGTAAAGTAATCATGCCATGTCTAGTCAGTGTTTTGGATGAATGCAAGATATGAAGGCTCTGCTTCTCTAGTCAAAGTATAATAAACTCTCCAAGGTCTCTCTCTATATGGTAACTCTCTAGCATATGACCACATGCTATCTTCAGACTCAAAACCATTTCTGCAAAACTAGTTCCCTAAGACTTATTGGTAAAGACTCAAACCTTTTTACAAAACAATCCCAATAAATATGGTAATGACACTGACTACAAACTATCACCTGACTGACTCTTCTAGACTGGACTTAACTCGAAGATTCATCTTGTCGCAATGGCCTGAACATTTTGATTTCTTTGATTTCTTGTGAACCTTCTCTTGTGAGCATATCAGCAAGATAATTTTCAGCACTGGATTTATATACTATATCAAAATCAAATCCATCAAGCCATAATGCCCATCTCAATAGCCTGATACTTCCTTGCTCAAGCAATCTTTTGTTTGCCAAAATGCTCTTCATGTGTTTCAAATCTGTTCTGACTAAGAATCTGACACATTTTAGGAACAAATGAAACCTTTTTATTCCTCTTTTTACATCTAGTATCTCCTTATGGGAAGAAGGATACTTTCTTTCAGTATCATCAAATGTACCTGAGGAATAAGCACACACCAGTTCTTTTCTTCCATGCTTTTGTAACAATACTACAGCCCATGTATGATCCGAAGCATCTTTCTCAAGAATAAATGGAAGATTAGTATCTAGCAGCTTAAGTTTTGGCAAATCTATAATTTTTCTTTCAATGCTTCTGACTGCATTGGTCATCTCTTCTGTCCATCCTGTTGCTTGCTTCTTTAATCTTTTCTGGAGGACTTTTGTGTCATCTGCCTGTTTCTCATATAATTCAAGCAACCAAGAAATCTTTGCAATGTTCTAATATCTGGAATAACATCAGGAAATTTCAGCAAATGGGTTAGAACATGAGGTTGCAGATTTACATGTCCTTGTTCTATATGTAGTCCCAAATAGTCTATTTTGACTTTACCAATCTGAAATTTTTCTTCTAAATCTGAAAGAATGATACCATGCTTATAAACGAGTTCATAAAACTTCTCTAAATGCAGCTTGTGACTATTTACATCTCTGCTAAAAACAAGCAAATCATCTATGTAAACTATTATGTACTCCTCCCCACCAAAATGTCTTCCATCCTTTTCTGAAATTCTGATGGAGTATTTTTCAAACCAAAAGGCATCACAGTCCATTGATATTGGCCATGAGGGAGTGTAAAAGTAGTCTTGTATCTATCATCAAGAAGAATGCCTATCTACCAAAACCCACTTTTTAAGTCAAATTTGCTAAAAACATTGGCATTAGCAATTTTGGCAAGTAATAGTTCTTTGTTGGTTAAAGGATATCGGATTGGCAACAAGGCATCATTCAGAGCTTTATAGTTGATGACGAACCGCTTCTTACCTCTTTTCTACTCACTGTGTTTATTCACATAAAATGCAGGACAAGCCCAAGGACTTTTACAAGGCTCTATCAGTTTTTGTTTTAATAACTGTGTTATCTCTTGTCGACATAAATCTTGCTCTGAGGGGCTCATATGATTAGCACTAGCTTTTTGTGGCTTTGGAACATAATTTTATTTATAAGGAAGGGCCACAAAATACTTTTCGTGAGTCTAGAATGCATCGCGTCTAGAGGCAGTGCAGTCTTTCCGAAGCTTGTCTGATATTTTTTCCAAAGTTTTGGGACCATGAAGTTCTGCATTCTTGAGAATCTTGGTCAAATCTTGGAGGCTGTGATAGACCAAATCTTGGTCTGTTGGCTATACTTTTATTTGATAATCACTAGATGAGGGTAAGCTGATTGGTCCTTCAGAGGTGCTGAAGGTGACTGTGCCTTTATCAAGAGTGTCAGGCAATAGATCATTCAAAAAATCTTGTCCTAAAAGAAAGTCAGAACCTATATAAAAATTGTACAATGCAACATTCACTTGGACATCATTCAAATAAATTGGAAAACCAAGAGCTATGTGATTGATTTCCATCAAATCTTTTGTAATAGCTCTAAACTGCAATTTAGTAGGCTGCCAATAATAGGAAGGAATTGCACCATGTTTGCAACAACTACTCATGGCTCCAGAATCAATTTGAGCATCTAGAGTGTAATCTTTTATTTTTGGAAATTTGATTTTTATAGGGATTACCACTCTATCTCCCATTCCCATTACTCTGACTACTTTTACACTGGTATCTTTTTGAGGGAATTCTTCTGAAACATTCTTAAGCAACAAACCAGATAATTTGGAATTACAATCATCATAATCTGAGATAAGAATTTGGAGTTTGGATGATAATTGAATCATCTCTAATCTAGTATGATGAATTGAAGATTCTAATTGTTCTATCTTGTCCTTTAAAGAACTGATTTTGTCCATAACTGAATCTAATGATGAACTTTCTTTTATCTAGAGTGGCTTAAACAGGGAATCAAATTCCTTTTCTATGAACTCTTCATCTGTGAATTTTTCTTTGTTCTTCTTCCCAGAAGGTAGTTGTTTTTCTAGACTTTCAAGTTTTTCTGTCAATCTTCTTCTTGCAGTGAACTGGACTGGATCAAGCTGAGCCAATTCAACCTTGACTGCTGCAATCTTCATCTGTAAATTGTCAGAAGAACTATAAAACATATTCATGTCAAGAATAAAAGTTTCTTCTGAATCAGAGGAACTGTCATCCAGATCTATTCTTCTTATATCAGGAATATCTTCTTCAGTATAAGATGAAGAAGAACTAGAGACCTCAAAATATTCACCTTCAGAATGAGATATAAGATCCCATTCTTTCGGATCATGAATTGAAGAGAAAATATCCATAATTTTCATCTGTTTCTTATCTTTCTTCTCTTTACAATTATTTTCATAGTGACCTTCCTTCCCACAAATAAAGCAAGTAGCTTTCTTTGATGTTCTTGATCATTTCCTAAATACTACCCTTCTTTTGTTGAAAGCTTTTCTAGAAGGATAATATTTCTTTTCTTTGGGAAAATATTTTTCAGACTTACATGAACAAGTAGCCTTAGATTTCTTTAATGCTTTGTTCTTGGATTTTGAATGACAACCAAAATTATATGTCTCAGGAAAAGTATTTCATAACTTGGTGCTGAAATGCATCTACTTCTTAAAATTGTTTTTAGCCTTTTCAGCAGCACACTACATTTGGAGTATAGAGACTATCATCTAATGGACGATTGCAAAAGATGAATTTTCAATATTGATCTTATTAGTCTTTATGTACTGATTTATCAGATCTGGAATTTTTCCTGGCATAGAGGCTATGTAATATCTCAGATATGCAAAATTATGAGAGTCATGAGCTTGATAAAGAAATTTTTGCATAGTGCAAAAATATTCTTGTAGATAATCAATATCACATAATTTCTTAGACAAGAATAACTGGGCATGATGAGCTGAGTCTTCTGGCATAGATCCGACAAACTCATGTTTTAAAGCATCAAACAAGGCTTTCAAGGGATCATCTTCGTGTTCAATAATCTGTGTCATTTCTCTATCAGACAATTTATCCCACCGCATTTTTGAAATACCATTAAAAGACCAAACTATCTAGGTAACAATATCAGACCAGCTTGCCTTAGTTTCTGCTTTCCTTTGTAATGCCCAAACATGAATGTTATGTAGGACATTAATTACTTCTTCATAAATTAAGCAATCAATATTCACTAGCAAAGTATTACCATATCCCTTTCATGAGGGATTATCTAACTTTGTGGAGGTGTTTTGTAATCTTTCTGAATATCTACCAAAAGGACTAGAAACTGAAGCTTCATGAGAAGTAGTGTCCTCTTTGTCTTTCCTCCCTTTGTGTGAAAAGAAATAGGGCTCATGTCTATCTCTCTTAAAACTTGACTCCTTGGGTAGGCTCACCAGGGGTTTCAGGAGTAGCAGTTATTCTAGACATGGCTAATATCTCTTTTGGAGCAGATGGTTGACCATTTTCAATCAGACTTTTGAGACTAACATACTGTTTTGGTAGTCTCAAACTGTCAAGAGAGGGAAAGTTGTTTAGGTGATTTCTCATTAATTCTATTTTCCCTTTGGCTAAATCTATTCCTTTATGAATTCTTTCAATCTAAAGTTTACCAATATTCTCTACCCCCTTAAAAAGAATGCTTTTATGGGAGGATTCAGGTCCAGAAGGGGTGAATGTCAATTTGGAACTTGACATGTCTACTTCTTTGTAATGTGGAGGAGAAGTAGGGGCCGGAAGAGCATCTCTTAAACGACCAAGAGATTTGGAAATAATACCCATATTAGAATTAATATCATTCAATTGTTGGGTATGTTCATTCTATGTATCTAAAATTTCATTGTAGCCAAAATGCAATTTCTTAATATGCTCTTTGACTTCTAAAACATCTCTGGCTATATCATCAATATTTTGCAACATACAAACAATTTGATAGTTTGTATAATTGTGTAGCTTTGATGATTCTGTCTGATCTGGATCAGACATACCTTTCATAGATAACCATTGCAAGTCTGCTTTCTTTTTTCCACTACTGAATGTTCTTCTAGTATTTCCAGGTTCTAAATGTCTCTCATTTATCTTTGAAGATATCTTAGATTGAGCTCTTGGAAGAGAGAAGCTTTTAATATTAGGAATGAAGATTTGAGAATCATCTTTATGAGAATGAGGTTTTTCAATATGAAAGGAAGTATATGGAATAGAAAACTGGCAATCAGTAGATTTATGAGATTGAGTCATGTCAATCATTCTTCTTGGGATAGCAGGCATGTGTCTGGGAACAGAGAGGTAGGATGAGGATGCAAGATCCCTATTTAAAAGTGGAGATGTATTGAGAGCAGACATGGAGCGAGTGAGTGTGGGAGAAGTAAGCTTCAAACCAAATGTACCATCAGGATGTTGAATTAAAGACAATTGTTGAGGTGTCTTTGGAGCATTAAGGTGAGGGTATTTCTATGATAATGGAATATAAGTACTATTCCATTCATCAGGCAACGTACATTCACAAAAGCCAATCTGTAGTGGAGCAGTATTTCCAGGGCCAACAATTACTCCTTCTTTTAAGGCTCTGCCCTTCAACTTAGGATTAAGTACAGGCATAGAAGTAGAGAAAAACCGCATGAAAATAGATGCATGCAACTGAGCAATTTGGGATTGGGGAGCAACATCAAAACCATAAAATTGTATATATGCGTTTAGGAATTCATTGATATATGGCTTGGTTAAAGAAACTTGATAGCGAGGAATGAAAAAAGACAAAATAGGGCCATTATTGAGAGGGCTCTGGAAGCCTCCTAAAAAAGCATCATGAAAGTTATTCATCCTGGTGTCTAATACACAAGTCAAACATGAAGTATTCAAACCAAGTCAGACTAGAGGATTGATGTCGTACTGAATCATTCCTATATGAACATATTTATAACCATTCTCTAATCCCCATTCTATGTCATCTTTCTTGATCAAAGGAATCTAGTAAACTGACTGACCAGTAGAAATAGGAAAACAGAAGTAAATCTGAAAAGCTGAGCAACGCGAAATTGGAAAACAAGAATTTTATAAAGCTTATCAATTTCTATCTCTAGCAGTATCCAATTGGGCTAAGGCTCAAATTCTTGTACCAACACTTTCTCATCATAAATATTTTCACCATTATGAGATCTATTCAAGATTTTATTGAGAAAAGATCATCTATTCTTATGAGCTATCTTTCTGTCTTCGAGTTTCTGAAGAGTAAACTCATGCATATAACCAGCCATTGAAATTAAGTATAAGTAAGCACCTGAATAGAGGTGTACCAAAGCCTTTGTGCACCAAGAAAGAAAACACGACAGTCCTTCACCTTCACAGCTCTCTACTAGTGCCTTACCACCAACTTAGACTCATGGACAGTAGCTCAGACAAATACAAATCAATGAAAAAACCAGATAATACCAAATAGCTTGGACAAAGAACCGGTTGTGGCTATGCTCCATAAGCGTCAATCCATTTGGATAAATGATTGCATGGGTTCGTCCTTCCATCATATTTCTCTGTTAGTCACACTTTTGGGTGACCAAACCACAACCTCATAATTTTTCTGTACATATGCCATCCATCAAAACTTTCTTTATCCATACCCCACCATCTTGCAAGCATAGCGTGCAACGCTAAATCTAGTGCTTGAGAGGGATGCTTCTCAGGCACTCCTTTCAAATGCAACAAAAAATTTATCTACGTCAGTTAAACCATCATAATAAAGAAAAATCCTTACCTCTAATGATACACAACGCATAAACTTAGCCATCATGTTACATCACAACATAGATACTTCATGCAACCTATTCTTCTACTGCTCCAACTCCATATCTGAATCTAATGTATAGGAACTTTCATGGTCCCATGCAATGCATCCATTTGCTATCAAATTTACCCAATCTTGGTCTCACACTGTTACTTTGTAGATCTAGTCCAAGTCATCGTCTCTTTCATAATCACAGACCGGCTCAGTATAACACGGTCCTTTTGTAGGGTCCAAAGGTACTACCACACTGAGT
Organism: Pinus taeda; assembly: GCA_000404065.3. NCBI lineage: Eukaryota > Viridiplantae > Streptophyta > Pinopsida > Pinales > Pinaceae > Pinus > Pinus taeda. Next base: position 132,756 of record APFE030740238.1, on the reverse strand, counting down.
GATTTCCTCTTAAATGACTTTGTCTGCTTGTTCAAATTAATAACCCTATTCATGTCAATAGCCCAATTGATCCTAAGGAGCACAGGGTAAGGATTGTTTTCATCCACAATCTCTATCACTTCAAAATCAGCCAATGCAATTGCGCCTTCAATATCTACTCTCACTCCCTGCAATCTTCCCATGGGGAGAATCTTCCGTTGATTTTCCATTTGCAATTGAATCGGAGACCCTTTCAATGCAGGTCTCCCCATTCTTTCCCATGTCTATTTAGGCAATACATTCGCATCCAACCCCAAATCCAGAATAACTCAATCCATTTCATACTCCCCTATTTGCACAGTGAGTCTCATCTCATGCCTTGTTCTTGCCTATGCTTACCAATTTTTCTAACTATGCGAGGTACTTCAACAACATTTTCTTTACTGACACATTTATTTATCAACTCTTTTAATCCCTTCATGACCTTGCTATCAGGTAGCATCTTCATACATGTCTCCAAAAAGGTCGTAAGCATGGAGGGTTCCATTTCTTCAGACTTCCTGAGGTAGAAGCCTCAACAAAGCTTTTCTTTTCTTACATGAAGGTCTCTTTCATGCGTTCCAAATCAAACCCAACCTCTTTTTCTGCAACTTTATAGACCTAGTCACTTTCTTCACGCTACTTTCCCTTATTTTCGCCTATCATCATTCCATTTTGTAGCACAATATTCACATTAAGATCCTCTTTGCGGGGTTCAACCCTCATCATCTGCAGGTTCTGGGTAGGTTGCTAAGGATGCGTCCCCTTTTCCCACATCTTAGCTATTAATACAGGTCAATCTTCTGTTGTGTGGTCAAACTAAGTACAGTATCTGTATGACAGGCATGTTGGGTTCGTACATTCTCATGCGTAGTGTCTTGGCACTCCACAACTGTAGCAAATAACTTGTCCCCTACCTCTCGTAGGCCCTCCACCACTTCAGCCTTGTCCATGCCCCTAATATCTTCCTTGCGCTCCCCTAGCGCCTTGATCCAGAGGCTGAGATTCTATCTGCATCTGATACACAAGCATTCTCTCCATCATTAACTCATAGTTATGGCAGTTACACTCATCATGACCCATTGATTCTCACAAGTTACAAAAGAGATGCTGCGATGTCTGTACGAATTTTTGCAGCAAGTGATAATTTTCTGTTACTTGTTTTCCAGCTACTTGACAGATAGGACACCACAGCATGGGCCCTGTGCTAGGCCCTACTTGAGCTTCCGGACTTAGAGGCATCGACCCTCCTCCTACAACATAATTCGCGAATACAGGGCAATGATATTTATCATTCCCTTGATTCTTACATTTCAGGCACCAAACTTCTTCGCACACCTCTAGCTGAGCCTCTCTATCCTTCTTAAGACTTTGGAACTCTAGGGAAAGATTCTACAAATCCACATGAATCTGTTGAACACCCAAAGCAGTGTCTGGAATCAATGTTTCATCTACTCTCATTGCAATTTCCAGGGCTTCCGCCTGGGTCCCAATCTTTTGCTGTGATAAAGCAACCCTTAAGTGAGGTGAGAGTGAAGCTACAAACCATTCACAATGTTGTCCATCTGTAAGATTCATGTTAGCTTCACGGATCTAGCATTTCAATCTTTGATCCAGATCCTAGGGTATTTCACTATGCCTCATCATGATTTCCTTGAATCCAATGATTGATTACGCTTTAGACTTGGGCCTACGAATTCCTTATTCAGTGCAGTCTGAATGTCTTCCAATGCATCTGTCGGGTTATTAGTAAAGTAGCTAATGTACCACATCAGTGTGTGATCTTGTAAAGAAGTAACCAACATTTCTTTCTTCATCTGATCATCTGTAATATTCTAGGCTGTTCATATGGCCTTCACAATGAACCAAAACTGGTGTGGGTCCTCATTTCCCAAGCCCTTGAAAACAGGAAATTTCATTACATTTGCCATATTGAATGGTGGTGTAGGTGGTGGCGATGTGGGTGAAGGTGTATGTGTGGAGGTGAAGATGGAGGTGGTGTGGGAGGATGGGGTATTCGTGGGAACCCTTGCCTTGTTAAATGTATAACACTCGACAGTGAAGCCTGTGCTACTCCTTCGTCGTCACTCAGAGGAGGCTCAATCAGCAGGCTATATTCAGGGCCTGTTTTCCCTCTATCCCTGAATAACTTTCTACTTCGTGTAGCTCCAAACATAAAGGTAATTGTATAACCTTCTTTTCACACAAGAGAATTTTAATCTAAGTATTCAAAGATCTTAAATACTTACCTTACAGTCCCTTGAATAAGCGACGCTCTGATTCGTTGTAGCTGACCGAGGTATTGACTGCAAACTCTGTCACAAGTGCTCCTATGACACAATCAAGCCAATGATCAACAACGTGCACAATCTTATCTTCAAAGGCTTCCAATCTCCGCACTAACTCTGAGGTCCACACTATTGGACTGTCAAGCCTCCACCTTCCTTGGTCATCTGCTAATTTAGCGATCCACTCATATAACTCAATCGGGAAGGAACAGAAGAAAATTTTGTGTATCTCTATGTACAGATACCTGTCCAACCACTATTCTTTCGTCAATCATAGATTCCTATTTTCTTAATTTGTAATTCGTGGATCTTTCTATCCAACCACTCCTCAATTTCTTTCCTTGTTGGATTCCAGTGATGCGACATCACATATCTCTTTATGCTGATCCTGGTCCTGACAATAGAACCATTTGTTGGCTTAGTGGGTCCTAACCCATGTTTAGAGTTAAGTTTTCCAAACAAATCCATACACTACTGGCCCTTTTAGCATCAACCCGCAAAACATGGACTGAAGTCTCACCAGAAGTAGTGTGGGGGGATGTTGGAACCAAGTTTCTGCACCAAAAGATGAGCATGATGTTGTTTTATGCCCTAAACCTACCTTCACATAGATCGATAAGCCCTTAAGGTTTATCGATATAACTTCCTTTTATCAACCTCTAGACCTTCGTGAAGGTCTACAACTATCTTTCACGGACCCAAATAGGTAAATCCTCCACTTACATGCCTCTGTAATTACTCTTAATTCCATATTTACCCAGATCGGCTTAAGTGTTTGATAACTTTAACATGAAACAAGATATTCTTCACGTAAATAGTTATTATTACTTGCATTCATATGACAATATAAATCATTTAAAATCACACAACAATACAATATTAATTCATAAGCCCATCATTCATCATAACATAATAATGCATTCATTCATAACAGAAGGAAATAGATAAACATAGGAATGTCTAGAATAATCTCTTTATTAATACTTCAGTTCTTCTTACAGACTCAAGACTTCCCTGCACACTCAGCTGCAAGGGTCTGTGCACTTAGCTGCGAACTCTACTCTAGGCCTCTGTGCACAAAATTGCAAAGCCTCTCTTCTACTCTAAGACTTCTTCGCTGTTCTTCTTACTGACCCATTACATTCATCTTCATCCTATTCTATTCTATTATGCCTTAGACTCTTTAAGACTCTTCTTTTTATACAATCCCATGGTCTGCGGGCCATGGGTAAGTCTACTAAATCCGACACAACTTACATAAAAGAAGGTAAAACCCTTTATGACACTTTACTATCTATGCGCTGCGTGACCACAACTTGTGGAGAATTTACACTTTTTACAATAAAACCTGGGCTTTTGCCCCAAAATGGACCGTAGGGGACTTTGTCCCAACATTGGGCCTCAAGACTCACTGTCCAGCCTCAAGTCCTTTTTAGACTGTCTTCGAGTAATTTACCATTGGTTTATTCCACCCAGCTCTAGGATCTTCTCACTAGACTCTTTCCCCATCTATATCTCCCTTTCTAGGGAAGATGGGTAATTGTTTCTTGGTAACTATTTCTTTTAACTACTGCAAACAATTTTTATTTTTATTAACATATTTGAACTCCTAATTATCCATTAATTAGGTAACCAAATATATCATGGTCTTTTAGCCTCAATCATTATCATTTTAACAACATAAAGTAAGAATTTAATGCAGTAAGACATAAAAATGAAACTTAGTAACTACAATAATTTTTTTATGAAGCTTGGGGTGTTATAGTTAAAGTGTCCCATTTTTTATGACATCAAATCTTTTCCTAAAATAAAAAATACAATTTAAATAACAAAAAATTACAGTATGACACAAAATGTTATATGCACATATTTTAAAAAAAAAAAAAATTAAATTTTAATTCTCATATATATTATAAAATGTTATAGAGCTTTTATGAAAAAAATATTATTTGTATGCAAATTATAAAATAATATGAATTTCTTAATTTCTTAAAAGAGAAATATATTTATTAAAATATTGAATGATTACTTTATTTACACATGTTGGTGTTTGATATAATTATGTTGGTGTTTGATATAATTAGATGAATATATTGGGTCAATATTTTTAAATTCTAATGGATATATTGTATTGAATTTATTTTTAATAGTTTTTAAAATATTTTAAATTTATTATGAAGGATAATTTCAAAATTCTTTTAAATGGAAATATAAATTTTGAAAAAACATTAATTATTTATGAAATAAAATTAGTATAATTTTTTAAAAGAAGGGTTATATTTTCAATTATTCATTAACATCTAATTTCTAAATTTAGAATGTTAAATGAGTATCATATTTTTCATATTATATCAAGATGGATGTGAATCATGAAAAATATTTAATATTCAAGACTCATTACTTTTATTTAGCATTCAAATACTAAGATGATCTCTATTTTTAGTGGTGCTAAGCTATTCCTTGATATGGTGTACCCTTCCCTTCCACAACATAAAATCCATCACAAACTCATGCATAGAGAACCCTATCAATTTGTTTTATGCATCCACCATTTTAAGTATCACTAAACATAACCTTTCAAGAGAAGCTTGGGCACCTTATCATTTTGAATCCTCAATTGAACTCATGTGTTAAGTGAATTTGTTATCTAAGTTGTTGATATGATGAGTATCATGATTCTTAATACTCATATTTTAATATGTCCAATCACCATATATCATTTCCTTTATTTTCATTTCTTCCTTTCTTTCCTTCCCAAAAAACCAAACAATTAATCATGGATTATGAGTGTAAATTGTAATGGAATTAAAAAGTTATAAGCAATATTCATTATAAATGTGTAATTCCCCTACCTAATGTTATTATCTTACATTCTCTTGATTAGCTAATGATTGTTTGGTTTGATTGATTCTAATAAGGATTATTAGTATATGTACGAGGTATATGTATGCTAGCTACATACCCACACCTCGCATGGATACCCTAGTGTCATGTAGCCTATTATTCTAGATAATTAATTAATAGCTAATTTAAATTAGCAAATAAGTTGGGATTAACCTTAAGTCTAATTCATGATCAAGTTTATGGTTAGCCTTAAGCATGCTTAATAGTTAATCTTGATTTGTGCTTACTTAATCCTTAATCTTGACTTATAATTACTAAATTATATTTAAACTTGATTATTTAATATTTAATTAATTGGATTCTTGTGAATCCATAAGCATGACTAACATGATTAAATATTGATATTTTATTATTTATTGTTCCTAGGTATGACAAGTTGTCTCCTTGAATTAATTCGAAGAAAAAGGAGAGTGGGAGGGGCTCGAAGAAACCAAGAGAGGTTAGAATTGGACTTGGAGAGTGAATTTGTAGTGGAAAGAACTTTGGATTGAGAGTTCAAATTCACTATGGTTGCAATTGGACTTGGACTCGGAGGGTGAGGGAGCATGTGTAGTTGCACAAGGAAGAGTAGCATTGATGAAAGAAGATGTAATATGTAATGCAATTTAAGTGAATATTTAAACTATAAAGAAGTACACTCCAACCTTTCATTCTCAACCAACCAACCAATGATTAGTCCTGATATAACTTGATAGCTCTAACTATGTGACTTTTGGTTTTAGTCTTGAGATGAAGTGTGGCGATTATCCCATATAATTTGTTCTGAGCTGTAATTTGTCCATCAATTTAAAAGAACAAATGAAACCCATCTCAGTGGATGGAAAACCATTTTAATGCTATCGAAATAAATGGAAACCCATTTCAATTAAGTTAGGACAAATGACACCAATTTAAATCAAAGAAATTGGGTTTTTAGTGCAATCCAAAGAAATGAAGGAATATCATTCAAGTTACCTCTCTTATTGTGAATCACACCGGGCATGAATATTTTAGAGTAATGGGTTTCCTTAGCTCTCTAGCTTGGATCCTCTTTCTGCATAGCCCTGCAATAAGACCATGTTTCATACTTTTCCAATCCATCACAAAAATAACCAAAAGTCTAGTAGATCAACTCCTATTATCAATAAGGTTGAGTTCAACTTTCTTGTTAGGTCTCTATCTCTTGTAGTTAGGTGTTGGGCACTCAAAAACAAAGTTTAAGCTGAACTATCTCAATGATCCAATCAATTCTCTAGTATATACAAATAACAATTACAAAGATGAAATAAGTCTTAGTTAATGTGTAAAAAGATATGACCATCCATTGATAATATTTCTTTGATCAAAGGAAAAAAAATAACTTGCACAACTATCTCAACATAGAACTCTATAAGGAAACTATGGTACCATCCTTCAAACAAATATTCTAGATTCCTTGGATTCATTCATGAACTTTATTTCAGCCAACAAAATAATATAATAATATCTTGTCTTCTAGTACTTGCAAAATAATAGTAGTTTTATTTCTAAGAAGTCACAAATTTCTCCTTCGACACTCACCTAAGTCAAGTGATTTCTTGTTTCATAGTTCTGTAAACTTCGATAAGGGGCTCAGCCCGGGAGTCAGGTTTTGTGGAAGAGAGAGTGATGAAGTGAGGACTTGCAATTTTTCTCAGATAATTCATATCCTTCTATATTATGTAGTGGTTAGCATGTGGAATGCTCAGTTAGTGTTGTCCAATTGACAGTCAGAGCAGTTGGAAAAGGGGCCCATTTTATTTTATTTTTATTTTTATTTTATTTATTTTATTTTTATTTTATTTTATTTAATTTTATTTTATTTATTTAATTTGTTTTTTTTTGTGGATAGCCTTGGAGGGTGCACTCCCTCTTCTTATTTTGTTTCTGTCTTGAGAGGCCCCATATCTTCTTATGACCACTGGAGGTTTTGGTGCTAGTGACTTCAATGGATCCCAAGAGTAAGAGAAGTTCTCGTAGCAGGGTTGGAGGTCACCTTGAGAGGCACACTTGTGTAGATGTCTTGTACTATATTTATGTGGAAGCCATAATTGGGGTCAACATGTTTGTACTATGTTTCATCTTCATAGGAGTGGTCATTGAATTTCCATGATCCCATTTAAGTCGAGTGTTGGTTGTAGTTCTTTTTGTTATCTCTATGAGAGGAGCAGAGCTTACTCGAATGCTTTTGAGAGCCCTGTAGATTTTGTGTGGGGAGTTAGAACACTCTCAGCTTTCAAAGGGGGTGTGCGTGTGTGATGAGAATGTTGAGTGTTGTTGTGGTCTAGTCATTTGTTTTTGGTTCACAAATTTATATGAGAATCATACCCATGTAGCACCAAAGAGGTAGGCCACATTGTGGTGGAGCCTAAAGGGGTCAAAGAGAAAGGCCTCAAGTGGTTCCACTCGTTGATGATGATAAGCTAGAGAAACCACTCAATGGTTCCCTAGGATAGGTGGACTTGGATCGTCCTTTTCACTCCCTATAAGCTCAAATTTTCCTAGTGCAAGTATTGGTTGATAAATAGTAATGGGATCACCACAATGGTAGGAACAAAATTATCAGCTTTCTTAATGATATTCAACATAACCATTGGCATATCCTTGACTGTTAGGATTTCCTTCACCATAGCCAAAAGAGGCTCCAAGATTGGATGGACAGTTTCGAGGGTTGCATAGTACACATGTTCACAATACTTTCCACCACCCCAATGAGGGTAGTAATGCTGCTCAGGATCCAAATAATGTTAATGTGTAATGCGGCGAGTGGGGTATATTTTGGTTTTTGCACAAGTTTGGTCCTTTTGGGCCATTGATGAGGTCTTATAGGCTTTTACTAATGTTATAGAAGTTAATTTTTTTTACTTGATGGCTAACAAATATGGTAGCAGTGAGGTCTTAAGCTTCTAGAAAAATATCTCACCATGATGTACTCTATTTAAGAATTAACATAAATGATTAACTAACAAAAAATAAAACACACAAGCCCGACAAAGAACCCAAAGGGGAGAACTAGATAAAGGAAAAAATGGGTAGCCATACATTAAAAAGTGGTTTATAAACCCTAGCAGAAAATCTAAAATAAGAATGGGTGCAAGGCCCACATACAATACCCAAACGGGTCATTAACATTCTTGAGCCAAAACCCTTGAGAGGAGCTATGGAGAGATGACCATAAAGCCTTGATAAGAAAAGGTGGCAACCCTGAAGCAACAAATGGTGAATGTCAATGCTCACACCAACAAAAAAGAATCTTTATGGCCCAAAAGAAACCATGAAAACCTTCACACTAGTGAACCCCTAATGCGCGAGTAAGAGTGGCCAACAAACAATGACAGGAGGAATACTGGACAACAATAGACCTCGAAGAGATAAGCCCCATAACAAAAGAAAAATAATTGAAAGGATAGTTGATAAAGATGAGATCAAACCGTGCACTCTAGAAGGAAACCCGCAAACAAAAATGCCTTTGTCACCAACAAAGAAAGTTCCTACAACCACTGAATGAAGGGAGACATGAACTAGGGACAAGCATGACTAGGATTCAAGCCACCCTACCCACCGCTCGCTTAACTCCCCTTTTTCCAACCACCAATTAAATAAGAAAATTATATATATAAAGAGGGATCATAAAAATATTTAAATTCATTAAAAACATAAAAATATAAATTATATTGATGTTTTTAACTTTTCAAATAATTTATATAATAATCGATATTTAATTTTAATTAAAACTAGTTATAGGGATATCTTTCAATATGATTTTGGCTTCATGTATAATGGAATTAATGGAGTTCTTTGTTTTATGGTTATCAGATATAAGTTGTAGGTGAATTTTGATGTCTCCACCCTCAGGCTTTACCACAATCCCACCAAAACTAGTCAAGGGTTTCCTAGGCCCTATGGGAAGTTTTTGGAGAGCACCTCACCCAATTCCAAAACCATCCAATAATCCAAAGCTAAACCAAATAAGAGAACCCCATCACGTCATTGTTATCCAAAAATGGAAAGGTAAGGCTGAAACCACTGTCACACCTGGAAAAACCTGTGCCCATGACAAGACAATCAAATACACACATGCATGTACCATGCATTGACAAACCAGCAAGGAAATCACACATGCAACTTGTTACCTACAAGTATTCCTATTGAATTTTCTTGATCCAAATCTTCCTTGTTTTTCCCTTACGTTCCTTTGCTTCCTTGTCCCACCTTTGCCTTCCTTTCTCCAATGCTAGAGTGCTCCAAGAATTCTCTAATTGTTCAACAGTATGATAGAATAGAGAGAGCTCCAAGCTAAAACTAACAAAAGGTTGTATTGACAAAAGATGTGAATTGATCCTTAGAATCCTTTTTTATTATTGCAGCCTCTATTTTATTTAATTTCCTCTATGTTTCCTTCAATTTCCCTCTCGTGTAACCTATGACCTTTCACCTCCCTTTTCTCCTATTTTCCTTCATTTTCATAAATAAATGCCAGTTAATTCCTCTTTTCCTTCTCAATGCCTTTTCCAATTCATTTTATAATTTCCTTAGCCATAATAAACTGAAGTGAACACCCACTAGGATGTTTTTCCTAATATTCAGCTTGGAATACATGTCCCATGACATTGGTCTTATTTTTCCTTTATTAACTTTATTTCATGAACTTTTAACCCAATTCTATTACATTAAATCTCTAAACTTCATCTGAAAATCACTGAGAAGGTGTAATTCCCTCTCAAATATATGCAAAATCACTTGTTATCCCATGCACTCATAAACTACTCAATTACTTATTAAATCATGAAAAAGATCCATAGCTAAAGCACATCATAGAACCATGCTTATAACCAACATACAACCAAAATATTAACCATGAGAAAATAGCCATCAAATCAACATAATAATGAGTACAAGTGCTCATAAATCACAATAGGAAAATAACTCTTATTAACATATGCAAAATCCAACCAAATCAGGGACTTCCATGTATCACCTAGCCATAGATTGAGTTGACCCATATCTTTCTTTCAACCAATCACCCTGTGCCATATTATAAGCATGAATATGGGATCTCCTAGGATAAACCAAGACATAATCAACCAAGGACTCTAGAGGTTAAACCATCTCCACCCTCAAACTACTGTGATCTCACCCAAATTGGTCCCAAGATTACAAAACAAACCAAGCTTGGATGCCTTAGAATTTGTTCATGATACCTTGAGGAATATTCCTATCTCTACCCACTTGTCAAGAGCTTCCTATGGAAAACCATCTCCAGCCCCATCACATGGGAATTTTTTTGAGATCACCTTACCTGGTTCCAAAACCTTCTGGAAATCTAAAGCTCAACCGAGAATAAATCCCATCACACCATGGTTATCCAGGAAATTGAAAGGCAAGGCTAAAAGCACTATCAAACTAGGAAAAACCCAAACCAATGAAATCAAATGAACCAAATAAACAAATGAATGAACCATGTATTCGCACCTCAGCTAGGAAATCACATATGCAACCTATTACCTGCTAAATCCTCATGTTGAAATTGTTAATACAACCTTCTCCTACTCTCCTTTGCTTGCCTTTTTCTTCCTTTGCTTGCTTTCTTTCTCTTCTTGGTGCTCTTTCTCTCTCTAACACTATCCTCAAGACAAATTTGACAAAAGTTGTGAACTAGTTCTCTGATGCCTTTTTATTATTGATGTCTCCTTTTTCTTCATTTTCCTTCTTCCTCTAATTTCCTTAGCATGAAAATATGTATCACTTCATCTCCATTTTCTCCTATTTTACTTTATATTCAGAAATAAATGCCAATTATTTCCTCTTTGACTTTGTTAATGCCTTTTCCAACTTCCATAGACATAAATAAACCAAAATTGATGCCTACTGTAGTGTTTTTCCCAACATTTAGCTTAGAATATGTGTCCCATGACCTTGGTCTTATTTTTCCTTTATTATCCTTTATTACATGAATGTTAACCTAATGCTTTTACACCCTATCACGTATTGAGCTTTGTACCATATCAACTATTCACTTATCCTTTTCTTTGGGCCAATAAACATTCAGATGAACCTACACATTATTGTTGATTGGGATGTAAATGGTAAGAATATTTTTATTGAGATTATCACATACTACCCAATAAGAAATTTGGCATGAAGCTCAGATAGCATAGGTAAGAAATCTAGAAAACATTATTTATACCCTTCTTGTATTGAATTTCAAAATAAAAACCCTCTAATGTATTGAGTTTTGTAGAATATTAGCAACCCTCTCATCTTTTGTATTAGGCCAGTAAACATTTAGATGAACCTAGGAATTCGTTCTACAATAGATATGGCTAATAACTATTTTATCCATCCTAGTTCTACCATATATATGACATTTTGTTTAGACAACATAGATAAGAAATCTACTAAAGCATGTTGAGAAGTGTAGTGAGAGGCAAGCTTCTCTGGCTCATGCCTTAGTTAGAAAGATTGAATTTGTATTTCCTTTAACCATGGATGAGTTCAGTGACATCACATATTCATGTGTAGTGTTTGAGGACTAGTTTCATGGAAATTCTTTAGTTTGACTACAGATTGATTGCTTGTTATAAATTCAGAATAGGAAGAGTGGAGCTTAAGTCCTTGATTGAAGGAGATGTGAGTTGTGACTCCAGGTTATGATTGGAGAGAGAAGAATCAATTCAACCTAGTTAACTTGTTAATCATAAGTTATAAATTTGTGACTTGCCAATTTTAACATTGATTGAATCAATAAAAGGAGGATGAAGGAACAAAGTTTCATAGTTGTTTTATGCATAAGGTAGTGAGGCAATACAAAGCAAGATCATAAAATAATGAGAGAAAGAACAAAGGTTTATGTGAGAATATCTCTTTGTTTGTGGTGTGTGTGGGCTTGAGAATAAAGGATGAATAGGTTATTGAGATGATTTGTGCACAAAAATAGGTGTTTCTTCCTAAAAACTAGGAACCTAAGTGCATGTAGAAAGAGGAGGTCTTAGTGTGCTAGGAAATAGGGAAAAAAGTGCACAATGGAAGAAGGATCGAGGATCAGTGTGATTGAAGAAAAGGTTCAAGCTAGTAGCGTAGAACAAGCGTATTCTCAGTTGAACAATTTTCCTTGTATTTAATTATATTTCTCATTCAATAAAATACCATGCCAAAGAACGGATTTTCCTAGTTGGGTTTCCCAAAAAAAAATTGTGTTAAATTATGTGATTATTTTCTCTATCTCTTTGTTTATTCCTTTTCTATAGATGTTAATCAATTCTTTATCTTGGTGAAATAAAATTAGTTTCGGTAATTTCATCTAAGTAGTTGTAGAGTTTCATGCAAATTTAACATGGTATCAGAGAAGGGATCAACATAAAGATAAGCACACAAACATCAGTTTGTGAAGAACAAAGATTAGTTTGTGAAGAACATAGATCATTTTGAGATTTTTTTTAAGAGTAGTTCCTTGGAAAAGGAGGATGGTTTTCCTAGGACTAAGATCAAATTACAATTTGGAGGGATCCTTGAATTTTTGTGCATGGAAGGAGCGAATCACAATAGTGTTGGAATATAATAGGGTGGGAGAGTTTATCAAGTAGGTGATAGTGCCACTTCAAGTTCCCCAAAAACTAGCCCAACATACTAAGAATGATACCAAGGCAAAGAGGATAATTATAGAGGGGGATGAAAACCATATTATTCCTCATCTCCATGAGAAGAAGACACATATGAGATGTTTTAAATCCATTTTGATCTAGATAGAAGTTCTACTGATGTCAAGAAGCTATCTCTCAAAGAGAAGCTAAGAAGTATCCATATAAGGAAAGAAGAGCCTATTATAACATATCTTTCAAATTTCACTTAGGTTCGAGCTGTGCAAGGTGGTGCGAGAGTGTCTGTACCAAATAGTGACATTGTGCGTTTTTCATTACTAGGACTTCATAACTCTCTGTATAGTTTCCAAGATGTAGTGAGTGGTAGAGAAAAATTTACCAGTCGGGAAAGTTTATGGAGCGATTGCATTTAAGAAAAAATCCAGAGTGGGATGAGAGATGGTAGATCAATGAAGACAAAGGATGAGGAGAAATTTTTCCTAGAAGGAAAAGTCAATAGAGCCAAGGGAAAGAAAGACCAAAGATAGGTTGCGTCCAGTTAGAGGGGCAAGAAGAAGAAGAAGGAACTGAGCAAGATAAAGTGCTTCAATTTCCATGATTCCATACATTATGCCATTAAGTGTCCTAATCAGAAGACAGAATCCAATAAGGATCATGTAGCTATATCAGTGGAGGCATATGCATTTTCTGTCTAGTTTGAGAAACATTTCTCATTGATAGCTTGCATGGCAAGATCAACAAACAATAACGTATGGTATATTAATTCAGGAGCATCTTTCCACATGATCAAGAACAACAAAATTTTCAACCAAACAGAAGAGAAGGACTTTCAGTTTCATAGTGAGCTAGGATATGATGGCATGTATGCAAATATAGGAGTTGGTATTGACAAACTTCAAAGGGATTCAAGTAATCATTTTCATCTCAAAGATGTCCTCTATGTTCCAAGATTGAAGCAAAATATTGTTTTAGTAGCTATCCTTGAGGGCAAAGGTCATGATGTCATCCCAGCATAAGAAAGGCTTCCTCTAACACTTATATTTTGGATGTAAGAAGAAGATAGGTGTGAGGATGAAGAATCTATAAGAGTTCTAGGTAGAGATAGGCACAACCTTAAGTAGCAAGGTCAAGAAGTGTTCAGAGTAGAGAAGTGATGGTTGAGGAGAGAAAACCTCTATGGGATTCCTTAGAGCAAGAGTAGGTTAGAGTACATTAGAAGAGGCTACTCAATATGGAAACTCAACCAATATCACAATTTCAGTCTTGGCTAGTTGGTGTTGGAATGTTGGCATTGTCTGTATGGCTAGTGGCAACAAGTGTGTTGGCATTGATGCCAACTAGACTAGCATGGGTTATTTTTGCAACAAATATGCTACCATTAATGTGTATCCATGGGGGGGATGTGTTGGATAGTTTCCATTATCTTATAGTTGGCAAGTGTGTTGGTAGCGATGTTAACCAAACTAACATGGACGTTGGTGGCAGTAGATGTTCTAACATTGGTGTGTTTTGTGTGTCAAGATTAAGGGGTGTTTCATGGTTGTTTTAGTCTCTTGTAGAGAATGATCATAGTAGAAAAATTGTTGGAGAAGTGATAAAATGATGACTATGATGGTTGGGAGTTGCATTTTTTGAAGGAATTTTTTTCTAAGAAAATCAACTCAAATGATCTTGGAAATGGCATATATGGATAATCCTTGGAAATATATTTCCAATGGTATGTTGAAGTATGAAAATGACCTCCTGGATTGGAAGTTATTGACAGTAAAAGTCAGTATCTCCATGGTCAAAGTTGTAGTGCCCAGAAGCCGAGAAACCCAAATTGCCCGAAAGGTCGGAAGCCCAGAGTGCTCGAAAGAATGAAATCATGTTATCAGCTAGTATGGAACAAAACATGTAATCTCGAATCTTTATTAACATGTGGTACGAGAAATATTTGATTTAGGATAGCAGGAAAAATGCCCAGAATCCCGAAAGCCTGAAACTTTATTAATATGTGATACGGGAAAGCTTGGATTCGGGCTAGTAGGGATAACAATTAATGAACTGTCAACTAATAGAACCCGTAATGAAGATTTCCTAGAAAGGTAAAAGCTAGGAAGAAATTGTAATTGGAGTCGGGCATTATAGTGGGGCCAATAGGTAGAGATAAAAATGGTGTACAAGAGGCTAACAAGTGGAAAGTGGGTTAGCTTGAAGATTTGCATTACAAGAGGCATGCCATGGAGTTTTGACGTGGAGATTGTGGGGCATACCTAGAGATTATAGCCTGGAAGTTCAAGGAATTGCAATGAATAAAATTTATAAGAAAAGGGAGTTCTGGGTACGTTATGAACTTGGCCACAACAAGCATTTTCAGTTGGTGTACACAAGTGGGCTAGGCCAAAAGCTCGTAAGCCCATAATATCTTAATGAGAGCTATCAAAATGATATATGGTCATTTGGGAATCTGAGCTCCAAATGGTAGTGCATATGTATTTGAGTGAGGACCAGTGGATTTCTAGCTGACAGTTTTGTGTGCTTTGGTGACCAAGAGCCATATACGAATAACAAAGAAAATGGCATCGTGGATGTATGGTTCAAGGGATGGATGAGTTGGAAGATATTTGGAATCATGGGCCAAGTTTGGAGCTTAGGCCATATTAGGGGTCTTCTACAGATCTATGGGCATATAACCTGTGGATATGAATCATTCGACAATTATCTAGTAGAATTTACTATAACTTGGAGTTATGACATATTAGGGGTTTACTACAGATCTATGGGCTTAGAACCTATGGATATGAATCATTCGATAATTATCTAGTAGAATTAACAATAACTTAGAGTTATGCCATATTCTGAGGCTTTCCAGAGTTGGACCTCCAAGAATCTCTGGATGGAGACAGAGAGGACCATAATTGCACAAGATGAATTAATGGGGTTTGTCTCGAGCAAAAGAAATGATCATATGATCTTATTTGCATGCCTTATAGAATTAAATGGAAAATATGGCTAAGTGCAGAGGTTATGATCACAGTCCAGGAGAGCCATGCCTAAAGTACAATCTACACTCTGTGAGAAATTAAGAAAGAATGGAGAGCCTTGTTGTAGTGTGCAGTTTGAATAAGAATTTATTCTCAGCAAGGAGAGATTGTTAGGTGTCCATTTTGTGATTTAATGTGGCTACAATGGTTGATCAAATGAATTCGATTCTCATAGATCAATTAAGAAGCAAAATCCAATCCATTTGATGGAATAACATAATGGAGAGCCTTGTTTCATATATGAGATTAAATAAGAAGACCTATCATATGAAGCATGGGTAGCCATGATGGAGGACACTTTCAGGAAGAATGGAGGATAGTAGAGACAATATTGACCAATGTGTCGCAGAGGAACAAAACCCAATATTGTGATTGATAAAAGTGGGGGGAAGTAGCATAGTTGAGTGAGATGAGTGGAGTGCGTTGTGATTTAGCATTGCTAAGGAGAAAGACCAAGAGTGTCGATGATGTAGAGAGAGTCTGAGAGTGTGCCTATGTTATTGTGAGAGGTAGAGAGAGCCTTTGGAATAGAAGGAGCTGAGAGATGATTGTATGATACAGAGAGTAGAAAGTCGAGAATAGTGTGATGTTGCAGAGTGAAGAGAGAACATAGAGTTAAAATCAGGTAGAGTGGTTTCCAAGTATAGATAAAATTAGTTCATATTGACTGTGGGTTGGAGCCTACAAACCAAGGAGTTGGTTCTTCCATCTCAGTGGGTATCTGAAGAAATATTGGGGGTTGGTTCCTCCTACAAGTTGGTTCTCTCATAAATCCAAGGGCCTACAAGTTAGTGCTTGCAACAAATCCATGAAGTTGGTGCTTCAGTTGGTTCTTTTTGTTGAAAATGCAACAAGATGATGGAGCTTAGTGAAAAGAAGTCGCCTTCACTAAGTGGTCCCGCAGGCTATTTTTGGCACAAAGTCTATTTTTAGACATATGGATCATGG